>VWYP01029985.1:10085-30935 GCA_013400435.1 Pycnonotus jocosus
GCCGCCCCCGGGATGGGCGCGGGGCCGCCCGGGACCGCTGTCAGGCATCGTTCGCGCCCCTGGCGGAGGCCGCAGCGGCCGGGATGTGAACAAGGGAGTAAGGATGGGAGACCTGCGGGTGTTCAGCCTGGAGAAGAGAAGGCTCCGAGCAGAGCTTAAAGTGCCTTCCAGTGCCTAAAGGGGCTGCAAGGGAAGCTGGGCTCCTGACTTTGGACAAGGACCTGGAGTGACAGGATAAGGAGAAATGGTTTTCTTCTGTCAGAGGGCAGGGATAGATGGGATACTGGGGAGAAATCGTTCCCTGTGAGGGTGCTGAGACCCTGGCACAGGGTGCCCAGAGAAGCTGTGGCTGCCCCTGGATCCCTTTTGGCAGTGTCCAAAGCCAGGCTGGATGAGGCTGGAAGCAGTCTGGGATACTTGAAGGTGTCCCTGCCCATGGCTGGGGGTGGCACTGGATAAGCTTTAAGATGCCTTCCAGCCCAAACCATTCCATGATGTTTTGATGGCTCTGTGAAGAGCCCTACAAGCTGTTCCAGCTCTCCCATCTCCCTCTGAAGAGGGGAAATGGCTGGGAAGTGGTGTCCACCCCATTTGGGATCCGGGAGCTGCCAGCACACCGAGGTCAGTGTCTGGTCAGCTCCAGGCGCTGATTCCAGTGGACTTTTGGCCTCTGTCAAGCCAAGGGGGCCAGGCCGTGGTGTCCTTCCAAGGACCCCTTGTTGGTAGTGCTGGCGCCGTTGTCACCCCACTCCGCGGAGGAAGCCCTTGGAGGAAGTGAGGCTAACCCGAGGCGCTGGGCCCCAGGGCGGTGCTGACACCCAGGAATGTGCTGTTGCTGTCAAGCTGGTTCGGCAGCGTGTTTGGTGTTTGCCTTCCTGGCCCTGCTTTCACAGCAACGCCCAGAGAAAGTCGGGATGGCAGTGGGGACAATGCGTGGCAGCCAGCTCCTCTCCTGCTGGGACATTGCCTGGAGCGGGCGCCCTGGCTATTGCCCACCTGAGTGCTCTGGTGCCGGCTGTGTCTCAGTTTCCCTGTCTATGAGGAGCAGTGTTCACCCCCCCATAGCCTGTGGGTGTTACTGGGTGGGTCTGTGGGGTGAAAAGGTGCTGAAGGTTGGAATGTTGATGCTGGGCAAGGTGCATCACTCCGGGTGATAAACCTTGTTCCTCAGCACTGAGGGAGTGGTGTGACCTCTCCTTCCCATGGTGCTGCACCCTGTCCTGGCCACACATCACATTTAGGGGACACTTGTCCTGGCTGTCATTCCTGTGGCTGTCCCTGGGGTGCATGTCCTTGGCCCTGCAGCAGGCAGCAGCAACTCTGAGTGAAGGTCGTGGTGCTGGAGGCCGGTGGCTGCTCCCAAGGGTGCTGACAGTGTGGTGGCTGCAGTCACTGGGGACTGAGCCTCCTGCAGCCTTCCACAGATGTGCTGGGGCTCAATCGTGCCCTGCTCAAGGGGTTTATTGGCTCACTGTCTGTCCAGGAGCGGATGAAGGGGAATACAGGACCTCCTGCTGTGGCTGGCACAGTAGGGATTGCCCTGCTGGGAAGGGAAGCACAGGAAGAGCACATCCCAGCATCCATGGAGGGTCTGAGGGCACCGCGAAGGGCCGAGCTGTGGGGATGTCACCCACAGCGTGGATGCAGAGGAGTGCATTCCCGGCATAGGGCATCCCGTCACTTCCCCGCCTGGAGTGCCCCCACCCTCCCGCCTGGGCCATATGCAGTGCAGCCGGTCCTCGCTCCCTGCCCGCTGCCAAGCAGCCATCAGCTGGGAACAGCTTCCAGTCTGTGCTGGCGGGGCTCCAGCGGGCCCACAGCCAGCTCCTGTATCCAGCGTCCCGCGCTCCCGAGCTTCCCACGCCTCGCAGAGCCCCGGCTGGAGGCCAGCGCTGCCTCCATCCCCGTGCCGGACTGGGGAGCTGCCGGCCATGCCTGGCCGTGCTGAGGAGGGTGGAGAGCCAAGCAGAGCAGATCCTTTGGGAGCGGGTTTGCTCTCGGAACAATCGCGCTCGCCCCGTCCGACCCGCTGCGGTGGGTGGGACTCGGCGGGGAAGGGCTGGGCAGGGCGCGGGGCAGTGCTGCCAGCTGGATGCGGCCCTGGACTCGCCGTGCCGCTCGCTTTCCGGCTCAGAACGTGGAGAGGGGAGGCAGGGCCTGTGTGTCCTGTCCTGGGGCTGGGTGCTGGAGGGTGCTCAGAACCAGGCCACTGCCCTCGGGTCCTCAGGAAGGATCTGACTCTTCCTGAGATTGGCGTGGCCACAGGACAGTGTGGAGCAGAGCCTGGGAAGGCATCGGGTCTTTGCTGATGGCTTGAAGGAGCGTCTGCTCTCCTTGGCTGTCCCTGCCTGGGCCTGCCGAGCTGCCCATCACCCATCTCTGCACGGATGCGGTGCCATGGGGGGTTGGAGGCCGTAGTGCCGGCTTCGGCATCGCAGCAGCATCCCCCCACCTCAGCAGGGTTAAATCGGATTCCCTGGCTAGGCTGAGCCATTTCTGAAAAACACTCCCCTCCCTCCTAAAGGACCCTGGTCCGGGCTCAGCGCCGGGCCTGGAGCAGTGCCAGGCACTGGGAGCGCAGTGTGGCTGGAGCTGTGTGGATGACACGATGCTCATGGCCCCAGCTCTCTGCGTGTGCAGCCAGCCCCTGCCACAGGGATCAGGTCTCACTCATCCCTCACCTTCCTGGCATGTCCCTGGGGATGCTGCAGCACATGGTGTGTGCAGTGCAGGCTGCTCGTGAGAGGTTTGAGCTGCTGTGCTGGCTCAGTGACTGCACTCATGGGTGGCGACTGCTTCCGGCAGCTGCTAAAACGCCGGCGCTGCCGAGCGTGTCCTGAGCCCTGTGCCTCGAGGGGTGCAGCCACCTGGGCATGGGGGGACACCCAGGGTGCTCAGGAGGCCCAGCAGCACATGGAGGGCCAGGCACCCACTGACCAGCCTCTTCCTCCCGGTCCCACAGGCTGGAGGAGGTGCCCTTGGAGGTGCTCCGGCAGCGAGAGTCCAAGTGGCTGGATATGCTCAACAACTGGGACAAGTGGATGGCCAAGAAACACAAGAAGGTAAGTTACAGCCGTGTCTCCTCTGGGAGGTGGCAGTGAGGGACAGCCAGGCACAGCGGTGTCCCTTTGGGGCAGCCTGGTGTCACTGATTCCCTCCCCAAAGTCTGTGTGCCTTTGGATGATGCTGTTGGCTTGAATGGGCTGTTCATTCCCCTTGGAAACTGAAGCTTGGGGGGGGTCTAAGTGGTCCCAAGCCAACCCACTTTTGCCTCCAACTCTTCCCTGCCGGGCTGGAGCCTTCCTAGGGCTTCTTTGGCTGGCTGCAGGCAGCCATGGGAATTGTTTGCTCATGGAAACTTCTGTTCTGAGCATCTTGCAGACCAAAAAAAGCTCCATGTAGGAAATGTTTGAGCCTGATGCGCGTGACACTGGTCTGCGAACTGGGGTTCCTGGGAGACTCCTGGTGTGCTGGCTCCATGGCTTAGTCTGCTGGTGCTCCTTGATCCCCTGAGCCTGCACATGAGGTGGGAATTGGGATGCAGCAAGTCCAGGGGTGCTGCTGTGTGTCTGCTGGGAGCAGTGAGGCTGCTGGCATGGCACAGCAGTGCCAGAGAGTGTCCGAAGGGTGTCCTCCTCCTACTCCTCCTCCCCATGCTGGCAGAGTGTCCTGGCACCCCTCAGTGTGCCCAGAGTGCTGTCCCTACTCAGTGCCTGGTGGACGGCACCAGAATCCCTCATCTGTTTCTTGGCTGCTCTTAAAGGCTTTGGGAGAACTTTCTGGGCCACGGCAGGCGGACGCTTTGTTCCACAGGCAATTCCTGCCACTGTCCAGCCGTGTGCCACAGGGTGCCCTCCAGGGTGGAGTGAGTGCGCCAGCAGCCCTGTGCCTGCCACAGCTGCTCCCTTGTGCTTGGGCCGAGCCTCTTGGAGTCTCCATGGGGCTGATGTGCCGTATAGTCTGTCCTGCAGCAGAAACCCATGCCTTGAGCTTTGGAGAGGCTGCTCCAGAATGCTGCTTTGTGACTGGATCCCTGGGGCTGCTCGGGGAAGGCTGCCAAGCCTGGCCTTGGATGCTGTCAACTATCCTTGGTCTGGCAGGAGCCTGCTTGATGCAGGTCCCTGCTGCTCTGGGGGAGCTCCCTGAGCCTCTGAAAAACCCCAGTACTTTTCTGGCTGCCTCACCAGGGTTGGCAGGCAGCCCAGGAATCCCTGGGCCAGCTCCTGCCGGGCTTGCTCACACCTGCACCATTCCAGCATCCCAAAATGCTCCCTTGCCTGGCCCCAATCCCAACAGAGACTGACCCACATCCCTCATGGTGCTGAGCTGTGCCAGCACCGCATGCTGGAAGGAGGGCAGCCGTGTGAGTGGGCAGCTCCCACTGCTCTCCCAGCGTGGGCAGCACTCTGACTTCACCTTGTTTTCAGCATCCCTCAGCCCAGACACACTCCCCATCCCTGGAAGATCACAGTAGGATTGTGGGGGTGATGGTGGAACCCCATGTGGGACCAAGGGGATGAGCTGCTTGGGCCCAGCCAGCTGGAGGGGCTGCCAAACCAAAACCCAGCGAGGCTGTTTCCTTCCTGGCAGCTCAGTCAGCAGGAAGGGGAGCTGGCTGGAAATGGGAGCTCTCAGCAGCCATGGAGCTGCCCAGAGCAGCCCTGGGCATCGTCCGCTGTGTTTCCTGCCAGCACAAAGGGACCACGTAAACAACCAGTGAGGGAGCAGCAAACCCCCTGGGGAGGTGATGGTTCTGTGCTTGGAAACAACCACCTGCTCCCCAGTTGCTCCAGCAAACAGTGAAACACAGCCCTAGGCAGGCAGGAGAGGCCTGGGGAAGGTTTGGGAGCTGTTGGCCACTGCTCTCACAGGCCTGGCACAGTTGACATGTGCCACCCAAGCAGGGACATGAGGAGTGGAGGCTGTGCTGGGGCTTTGCAGAGTGTTGTGGGGGGCATCTGTGCTGAAAGCACCAGACTTGTGGGTCCCACTTTGCTGCATGCCTTGACTGAAGACTGTGGGGAGAAGGACACATAAGGATGTGGATCTGCTGGAGCAAATCCAGAGGAGGCCATGGAGATGTTCCCAGGGCTGGAGCCACGCTGGGAGAGCTCACCTGGAGAACAGAAGGATCCAGAGAGAGCTCAGAGCCCCTGCCAGGGCCTAAAGGAGCTCCAGGAGAGCTGGAGAGGGACTGGGGACAAGGGATGGAGGGACAGGACACAGGGAATGGCTTCCACTGCCAGAGGGCAGGGCTGGATGGGAGATTGGGCAGGAATTGTTCCCTGGGAGGGTGGGCAGGCCCTGGCACAGGGTGCCCAGAGCAGCTGTGGCTGCCCCTGGATCCCTGGCAGTGCCCAAGGCCAGGTTGGACATTGGGGCTTGGAGCAGCCTGGGACAGTGGAAGGTGTCCCTGCCCGTGGAATGAGATGATCTTTAATGTCCCTGCCAACCCAAACCCAAACATGATTCTGTGCTTTGGAGCTGCTGCTGTGATGAGGAGTTGCAGTGGGATTTTGGGGGCTCTGTTTTGGTCCCTGCTGGTGCAGGTGGCACCAGGGCTAAGCTGGCTCAGCTCTCCACGCAGGGTAGGCACCGACTGCCTCGCCTGGACTTTGGTCCTGGCTGGTGCCCAGTGCCAATGAAATCAGGGCACAGGAAGCTGTGGGCATGGAGCTGGCCCCAGGGACCTCAGGATCTGGTCATGCGTGGAGATAGGACCAGACCTGCCCTTCTGCCCAGGACGAGCAGGTGGAAGGGCTGAGACACTCGTTGAGGTGCACATCTCTGCTTTCCACATCCCCATGGGGGAGTAGGGGGCTGGACTGGGGGCTGGGGAGCCTCCCTTGTGTCCTCAGTGTTTCCCATGTGGACATAGCCACCTGCTTCCCACCTTGGCTCCAATGTTTGCTTTTCCAGTTCCCAGCAGGATCTGGCTCTGAGGTAGTGCCAGGCTTGTTTGGAGCTGTTTGCAAGCCACAAAGCCTCTGCTGCGTCTCTGGCAGCTCCCCCGTGCTGCTGGTGCAGCCTTGACTGCCATTCCTGCATCCCAGGGGCTCAGGGACACTTTTCCTTGTTTGGGAAGCAGCAGGGGACCAGCCTGTGGCCGTGGTGCTGGCCTGGCTCTCACCTTGCCCCAGGAGTCTCTTTGTTTCCCAGTGCTCCGTGATCTTCCCGTGACGGCCGTTCTCTCCCGCAGATCCGGCTGCGGTGCCAGAAGGGGATCCCGCCCTCGCTGCGGGGCCGTGCCTGGCAGTACCTCTCTGGGAGCAAGGTCAAGCTGGAGCAGAACATGGGCAAGTTTGATGTGAGTCCTGCCGGGGACCCTCCTGCAACACCAGGGAGGAGGCAGTGCTGGGCTGGCTCCTGCTCGGACTTGGGTGTATCTTGAGATCTCAGGCATCCTGAGGGGGTGTCAAGGGTGTTGCTCACCCCAGTTTTCCCCTCCACAGGAACTGGACCTCCTCACAGGTGATCCGAAGTGGCTGGATGTGATTGAACGGGATCTCCATCGACAGTTCCCCTTCCATGAGATGTTTGTCTCACGTGGAGGCCATGGGTATGTGGAGCTACTGTGTGTCCAGCCCTCAGCAGCCATGGATGGGGTGGGCACTGTCTATCCCAGCTCATGGAGCCACATTCATGTCCCCAGTGTCCTCCCCATTCCTCCAACATTCCCTATACTCCCATAGTCACAGAGCATCCACTGACTGAAAACAAGATGGTTCAGACAAGCTCTGACACCCAGTGGGGTGGGAATTGCCATGGCAAGAGGGCAGAGGGAGCAGGTGGCAGCCTGTGGCCTCCGTTTCACCAGGAAAATGCTGCTCCCAATGTGTTGGGGATCATCTGTGCCCCTGTGCTTGCAGCTGGGTCCCTGCCTGTCCGTGGCTCACTCTGGGCCGCATGGTTGTCTCCATGCCTCCCCTCTCAGATCCAGCCAGGATCTGCACTCTGTGGGCAGAGTTTCCCAGAGCTCTGGGTTTGTGTGGAAAAGGGATGCCAGGCGGGGACTGACCCAGGCCGGTGCCCGGGATGCACGGGGAGGGCTGCAGGGCCGTGTCCATGCCATGTGCCCAGCGGCGCGTGCGCGGTGTCTCCGCAGGCAGCAGGACCTGTTCCGGGTGCTGAAGGCCTACACGCTGTACCGCCCCGAGGAGGGCTACTGCCAGGCCCAGGCGCCCATCGCCGCCGTCCTGCTCATGCACATGCCAGCCGAGGTACGGGCACGTGTCTCAGGGGCAGAGCTGGCACCTTCTGGAGGCTGTGGGGCCCTTTGGGGGGTGCTGATGAGTGGGGGGCCCGGCTCAGGGCAACCCAAAGTGCCCCAGGGGTGCTCTGCTGCTTCCTACCCTCGCCCGTGGTCCCTGGGAGCAGGGAGGGGGTCGCAGGGATGTCCTCTGGGTGCTCACCTGCTGTCCCTTGGCTTGCAGCAAGCATTCTGGTGCCTGGTGCAGATCTGTGAGAAGTACCTCCCTGGTTACTACAGCGAGAAACTGGTGAGTAAAGGGCTCATGGTGCTTTCAGCAGTGGCAGGGACCTGCAGGGTCCTGCATCTGGGATGGGGCAACCCCCAGGATCAATCCAGGCTGAAGATGAAGGGTTAAATAGCAGCCCTGGGGAGAAGGACTCAGGGATGCTGGTTGGTGAGGGTTGGCCATGCCCTGGCCGTGTGTCCTGGGCTGATCCCCCAGCGTGGGCAGCAGAGGAGGAGGGATTCTGCCCCTCTGCCCCACTCAGATGAGATCCCACCTGCAGAGCTGCCCCAGCCCTGGGGTACCAGAACAGGAAAGATGTGGAGCTGCTGGAGAGAGTCCAGAGAAAACCATGGAGCTGCTCTGAGAGCTGCAGCCTCTCTGCTCTGGAGCCAGACTGGGAGAGCTGGAGGTGTTCAGCTGGAGGAGACAAGGCTCCAGGGAGAGCTCAGAGCCCCTGGCAGGGCCTAAAGGAGCTCCAGGAGAGCTGGAGAGGGACTGGGGACAAGGGATGGAGGGACAGGACATGGGGAATGGCTTCCCACTGCCAGAGGGCAGGGCTGGATGGGATACTGAAAAAAAATTGTTCCTTGGGAGGGTGATGAGGCCTTGGCCCAGGGTGCCCAGAGCAGTTGTGGCCATCCTATCCCTGGAGTGTTCCAGGCCAGGTTGGACACTCACTTCCACTGGGATAGTGGAAGGTGCCACATGGAGTGGAATGAGATGAGTTTTAAGGTCCCTTCCAACCCAAACCATTCCATGATTCTGCATCTCCAGGCCAAAAACTCGTCCAGCTCCTCACCCAGGGGAAAGAATGGGTCTGGGGAGGTGCTGCATATTCCCAGTCTCCTTGTTGTTCTGTGGCTCCCAGAAACATTCCACATTCAGGGATGGGGTCCTCAGTGTAGTATCCATGGGACACAGCTGTGCTCTCATACCAGGTGTAGAGCATTGGCTGCCCCTGCCAGGGCCAGGCACTGGGGGCTGATCCCAGGGCTGGGGTGTTCAGTGGGGTGCTGGTCCCTGTCCCTGCAGGAAGCCATCCAGCTGGACGGACAGATCCTCTTCTCACTGCTGCACAAGGTCTCACCTGTGGCCTACAAGCACCTGAGCAAGCAGAAGATCGACCCCATCCTGTACATGACGGAGTGGTTCATGTGCGCCTTCTCCCGCACGCTGCCCTGGAGCTCCGTCCTGCGTGTCTGGGACATGTTCTTCTGTGAAGGTAGGAGCTCCCCACCATCCTCCTCCCCACAGCCATGGGACCTATAGCAGGGCAGGTTTGGAGCAGCCACGTGCCTGGGGGGAGATGGGCTGTTTTCCTGCAGGTTAGGAGCCATGTACATCCCAAATTCACCCTCTTGTGTCCTGTTAGTGGGACTGGGATCTGCTGCCCCACAGCACCTGAGGGACATGGTGGCAGTGTCACCCTGTCCTGCTTGGTACTCACTGCCTGACGTCTCCTCTTGCAGGAGTGAAGATCATCTTCCGGGTGGGCCTGGTGCTGCTCAAACACACCCTGGGCTCCTCGGACAAGCTCAAATCCTGCCAGGGCCAGTATGAGACCATGGAGAGGCTGAGGGCCCTCAGCCCCAAAATCATGCAAGAGGCTTTCCTGGTACAGGAGGTGAGGTGCTGGGGATGGTCTGAGGGCCCAGTGCTGCCAGAATGGGCTGTCCCTGGGTGGGCAGAGCATGGGGAGCAGCCCCCCAAAAGCTTGGTTAACGCTGTCCTCTGCCCTGAGGGGGATCCCACAGCCAGTCCCGGTGGCACTATCGCTGATGGCACAAGTGTCCCCACAGGTCATCGAGCTGCCGGTGACGGAGCGTCAGATCGAGCGGGAGCACCTGATCCAGCTGAAGAAGTGGCGGGAGACGCACGGGGAGCTGCAGTGCAAGAGTCCCCCGCGCCTGCACGGCGCCAAGGCCATCAGCGAGGCGGAGCCTGCGCCGCGCAAGGCGCTGGAACCCGTTCCCTCCATCATCGTCTCCCCCGGGCCCGCCCCCGTACCCAAGGCCCGCAAGAGCAAGGAGAAGAGTCGGGAAAAGGCCTCGGCCAGTCCTGCCAACGGCCCCGGGGCCGAGGGTAATGGGGCGCCCGGCACGACCCGGGAGCTGCTGCACCCCCAGGTCTCCCCCCACCACCAGTCCAAGGAGAGCCTGAGCTCCCGGGAGAGCGAGGACACGTACTTGTAGGGCCCGGCCCACACCCCGGACAGCCGGGCTCAGCGGGGCTGCGCACGGACCCGGACGCGAGGACACCGAGGGGGACCCCTGGCACCCGGCGCTGGGGGCTCTGAGCTGGAGGGATGGGACGGAGGGGCCGTGCAGCTCCGTGAGAACAGCGTGGCCCTCTCTGGGCGTCCGTGGGGCTTGGCCAGGTGTGGTGACCAAAGGGGACACCGTGGGTCTGCGCTTGGGTGCCCACCCCGCAGAGTGCTGGCACCACGAGCGGTGGGAGCCCCCGGGCAGGGGGTGGCTGAGCCACCCGAGCTCCCTCCCCACACTGGGGGGCTGGGCTGCCCCTCGAGCCCTTCTCCCCGTCCCAGAGCCCCTCGACCCATCACCCCCTGGGTCCCTCCTGCAGCCCCCACCCTGCGCCAGCCGGGCAGCCCCCGCCCCGGTTCCCGAGCACTTAGGGCTGGCACAGGGCACGGGGGTATGCGAGGAGCCGGGGCACCCCTCGCCCCCCTCTCATCTAGTGAGGATATATCAAGCTGTAGCCCTATATGTAGTACCCAACTTACCTACTCACTGAGCCTATTTATTATTCCTCTGAGGCAGGACAGGGACCGAGGCAGGATGCGCTAGAGGCAGCGGGATTTGATGCCGAGTTTCGGGGCTAAAGCCCCCCCATCCCATCCCCTCCCATCCCCAAGCTCCCCACAGCTCAGGGGGAGTGTTTACCCTGCCAGGGCTCACCCCACCACTGCCACCCCCCCAGGCCCCAGTGCAGGTGAGATGGGGTGGGTGAGCAGCAGCCAGGTGCTCCCTGGTTGTGGGGTCCCCTCTGCCCCCCCTGCCCTCCGCAAGGGCGAGTGGGGGTTTGTAAAATAAAGCGGGAAAAGCAGTTTTGTACAAAGGGGTCAATAAAGCAAGTGTGTAAAGGCGCAGCCCTGGCTCCCACCTCTCTTGGCCTGGGATTGAGGGTGGAGGGTGGCAGGAGGCAAGGGTGTCACCCCACTCGCTGCACCAGTACCAGCTTCGGGGGACACCCTGACCTGGACCCTACCCATAGTTCTCTATCCCTGAGGAGCACTCCACTGCATCCCATTTACACTGGGCACTGACTCTGCCCATCTCCCCTGGCTGCCCTTGTCCTGGGGGGCAGGTGCTGGGCAGTGTCCTGGGAAGGGCCATGCTGCTGTCACTGCTCTGTCACTGCTGTGTCACCGCAGAGGGTGGCCCAGCCCCACTGTCTCACCCAGCCTTGGGGCTGCCCGTTTGAAGTGGAATGGGAGGAGGCTGAGACCTGCCCCAGCTTGATAGTGGTGGCTGGCAGGCCCTGCTGGGTGCCATGGGGTGCACTCCCATCCCAGCACCCAGGCCTTTCCACCTCTCCCACTGTCACAGCTCCTCTGGCTTAACAGAGCCAGGGGACCCCTAAATTAATCCCATGACACCCTAGAGCTCAGCTTCCCATCCCAAAATGGTGCCCAAGGCCATCTCTCTCCTTCCTGCAGGCAGGAATTCTGCCCAAACCTCCATTCCTTTCTCCAGAAACCCCTTTCTCCCAAGGGTGGCTCTAGTTTGGTGAATCCCCTCTCCAGGCACGGTGTTGGGGCTGAGCATGTGGGACTCGGTTGGGTGCTGGACTAGGGGGTGGAGTGAGGTTGGCAGTGGCTCCCAGAGGGTCTCCCTCGGTTGGACACCCCGGGCTGTTGAATTGAGCCTGGTTTGGGCACCCCCAGGGCTGCAGTTCGGGGTACCCCGGGACTCTTGAGTTGAAGCTGCTCCAGGTACCCCGGGGCGCTGAATTTGGGCTGGTTTGGGCACCCATGGAGCTCTGTATCGAGGCTGGTTCCGAGGCTCCGGTGCGGCTCTCCCGGGTCTCCAGTGCTGGCATCCCGGGGCTTTGAACGGCGGCTGCTCCCGGAGCGCCGGGCCCGAGTCTTTGCTTTACTCGCGGTGCGGGCGGTGCCGGGGTTGTCCCGGGGCGGTGCGGGTCGGTGCTGGGGCCAGGCAGGCGATCACAGGGCGGTCCCAGCGAGATGCGGGGCGTTCCCGGATCGGTCCCGGGGCGATGAGGGCGGTCACAGGGCGTTGACGAAGCGATGCGGGGCGGTTCCGGAGCTGTTCCGGTGTGATGTGAGGCAGTCCCGGGGCGATGCGGGGCGGTCCCAGGGCGGTTCCGAGCCGATGCGAGGCGGTCCCGGGGCAGTGCGGGGCGGTCCTGGGCCAGTCCCGGGGCGATGCGGGGCGGTTCCGGGGCGGTGCCGGGGCGGTCCCGTGTCCGCCCTTATAGTGGCGGCGCCGGCGGTTCCCGGGGCGGCACGGCCGCCATGGACCTGCACATTCTGGAGCACCGGGTGCGGGTGCTGAGCCTGGCCCGCCGCGGGCTCTGGCTCTACACCCACCCGCTGCTCAAGCTGCTCTTCCTGCCCCAGCGCTGCCGGTACCGGCCTTTCTCCCCCCACCACCCTCCTTCTCCTCTTCTTCCTCCGACTCCTGGCCTTGGGAGACGGCGGCGGTTTTGGGATCAGCAGCAGCGATTTCTTCTTCTTCAGGTGCAAGTTCTTCAGCCTGACGGAGACCCCCGAGGACTACACGGTCATGCTGGACGAGGAGGGCTTCAAAGGTACCGAGCAGGGCGGGCTGGCACCGCGGGCACGGGCTGTGCGCGCCCGCAGCCCCGCTCCCCGCCTGGGCCGCAGGGGGCGAGTCCCGGCTTGTGCCTGGCTCCCTCGGAACATGCCCATGCCGTCCCCTCGGCGCCTGCGCCGGGGATGTACCGGCTTGCCCGGCCGGGGCTCTCCCGGCGTGGCTGCCCTCGCTCCGAATGCTCCTCCCGGGCAGAGCTGCCCGGCATCGTGGCACCAGAGCAGAGCTGAGCAGAGCCCGGTGCCAGCCCGAAGCCCGGGTGCTCCCGGCAGGGCGCAGAGACCTCCTGGGATGCCCGGGGGCAGCGCTCCAGACTCTGACAGCTCTCCTGTCATCATTCCCGTGTCCGATTTCATCCCGCCCCTCCTCCCGCTGAGGGCCAGCTGGGGTTTTTGGCAGAGGAGGGCGAGGCACAGGCCCAGCCAGGCTGGCAGGGGTGAGCCCTGTCCGGTAGCAGGGTCCAGCTTTTGGGGTGTCCTGGGGTGGTTTGATCCCTTCCAAGCCAGTCCCTGTCCCAGCCATGTGCCATATGGTGACGTCCCCACCGCCGGTGACCCGGCGCGTGCCGTGCATCACCCTCAGCCGGTTCTGCCGGGGGTACCGGCCCAACGGGCCGAGCCAGAGGGTCCGGATCCCGGCCCGCTTCCCACGCCCAAACCTTCCTGCCCAGGCCGCAGGAGCCGGGCGCAGCGGATCCTTGGCCGTGACCCAAGGAACAAGGGTCAGCGCTCCGGCCGCGGGCACTCACGGCCAGGTCGCAGGCTCACCTCCTTCTGCTGTGGAACGGGAGCGCGTCCCCGGCTCTCCCCGCTCCCAGAGCCAGAGCTGTTCCCCATGTATTGTTTTATTTCGGGGCCTGCGGACAAATGTTCCTCAATCCCGAGGGGAGGGCGGGAAGTGCTGAACAATGGTCCTGTGAGCCCGCGGCCCCGCAGTGCCCTGTGAACCCCCCTTGGCTGGGGGGCTGCCAGTGTCCCCCCGCTGCTGGGCTAGAAGGGGACCCCCAGCAGAGGAGAGCTGCACCCCCACTTCCCTTGGGGATCAGGATTAAGCCCGCGGGTGGGTGACACAGGGACAGCGGGGTCCCCTTGTGTTTAGCCTTGCCCAGGGTGGTGTTGAAAAGCAATTAAACATTGAGCTCTGGGACAGGTCCCCATGTCCCGGAGTCCCTGTCCCGCCCCCCTGTTCCCAGCACTGGGCCCTGGGCCGGAGCCGAGGCTGTTCTGGCGCTTCCTGCACAGGAACAGGCGCTGGGAACACCCGCCGAGGCTCTGGATCCGGCCCCGCTCCCGCCCTGCCCCGGGCCGAGTTTGGGAGCGGGTACAGAGCCTGTCCCCGATGGGGTGCCCTCAGGGGGTGCTGGACCCTCCCCGTGCGACCTTTCCTCCACCACTGGGGTGATGAGTTTGGGGTCTCAGCTGGGCTTGGGCACTCAGTGCCCACCGAAGGGCTGGGGGCTTGTGTGGTGTCCCATGGGAGCTGCTCCCACCTTTCCTGGATGGGAGGAGTGGGTTGGAGACCCCTTGGCTTCTCCCTTGCTGGGAAGGGGAGCCCAGAGAGGAGGGGGGAGCCTGGCTGAGTTCTGGGGTGCCCCAGCGGTGCCAGCCCCTCTCCTGGGCAGGAGGATTGGAGCAAGGGGCATGGGAGGCAGGAATAACTGACATATGCCCACCCTGCCAACACCAGCAGATTTTTGGGCAGCTATGGCCCTCTGCCAGCCTGGGCTCTCTCCACCAGGCTGGCACCAGATGCTGGGACCCCCAGGACAGTGGGATGACCCTCCCCTTGTCCCTTCCAGTGCCCCATGTGCATCCCTGAGCATCCTCAGGTCGCTGGGGGCTCCTGGCAGGGGCAGAGGATGAGCTGGGCAGCCCCAGGGCCCTGGTGGTGCTGTTTTTGGGATGCAATGCCAACACCTCCATGCACCCAGCCTGGGGTGCCGGCACAGAGACACATATTGGGATTTCAGGGGGGCTGTAGCCTTGGTCCCTCTCATGCCTACAGCCAAATCCCAGTGTGGAGCAGCTGGGCCCTGTCTGGCTCATTCCACCTGTGGATGGGGCTCTTCTGCACCCCCAAACCTGTGTCCCCACACCTGGGGCTGCTCCTGTCTTGTGTCTGCTCATCCCCTGAGGGACACAGTGTGACTCACAGTGCCTGAGCTGGCACTGGCTCTGCGTTCGGCTGTGCCGAGCCCTGCGGAGCCACCTGCCTCAGTGTCCCTTGTCCCTGGCAGAGCTGCCGCCCTCCGAGTTCATGCAGGTGGCAGATTCCACGTGGCTGGTGCTCAACGTGGTCTCCAACGGGCGGGAAGCCCCCGGCTGCCAGGCCACCGGCGTCACCAAGATCGCGCGGTCGGTCATCGCGCCGCTGGCCGAGCACCACGTCTCGGTGCTGATGCTCTCCACCTACCAGACCGACTTCATCCTGGTGAGTGACAGGCACGGGGGCACCTGGCTGGCTGTCCCTCTGTGCCCCGCAGGAGGGGTGGCAGTGCCGGCCCTGATCCCGTGCCCGGGGCAGGTGCGGGAGCGGGACCTGCCCGTGGTGATCCACACGCTGGCCGGGGAGTTCGACATCTACAAGGAGGAGAGTGGCGAGTGTGTCCCTGTCACCAGCGATGACGTGAGCAACGGCTTCCTCAAGCCCAAGCCATGTGAGTGACACTGGGCTCTGTGTCCCCTGGGGCCACCCAGTCCCACCCAGGTGCTCCAGCTACAGCTGGTGGTACCCATATCCTTGAGGGACCCCCCCTGTCCCAGGGCCACCCAGTCCCCACCGAGATGATCCAGTTTCCCCCAGTGGAACCCACACCCTGGGGGACCCCCACGGTCCCCCAGTACCACCCAAGTCCCTGCCAAGGTGCTCGTGCTCCCACCAGTGGTACTTACATATTTGGGGGATCCCACCAAATGCTCCAGTTCCCACTGGAGATGCCCATCTGGGGACACCTAGGGTCACCCTGTCCCCACCGAGATGCTGCAGCTCCCACCAGTGGTACCCACATCCTTTGGGACTCCCGGGCCACCCTTGGGCTTCTTGAGATACTGCGGGCTGCGGGCGCGGTGGCCACGGGGTGGCACTGCGGGACTGTCCCCGAGCTGTCCCCAGGCCTGACGCGCGGCCGTTCCCCTGCCAGCCGCCAGCCCCATGCTGCACCCGGTGCAGAGCCCCCAGACCCGCTTCTGTGTCCTGACGGTGGCCCCCGACACGCTGCCCGCCATCGCCACCATGCTCATCGACGTCCTCTTCTACTCCCACAGGTGAATCCCGGGTTTGGGGACATGGGGGTGGCCTCTTGCCTGGTGCCACCTGAACTGTGGTGACATTGGTCCCTGCCATTGGTCCCAGTGGGTTTTCAGACTCTGGGTGTGTTTTCCAAGCTGGTTTTGCCTTCCCTGGAGCTGCACTGTGAGGGGTAGGAACCCCGAGGTGACTCAAGGGACAAAGCCACCATTGTGCCAAATCCCAGCGGGGAGACTGTAAAGCAGGAGACGGTGGGTTTGGGAAAGCCAGTGGGGATGGTGCTGAGGGGAAGAAATGCTCCTGCTCGGGTCCTCCCATGTCCCCTGGGATGGGGTCCCTTCTGGTGGCATGCTCCTGCTCCAGAGTGACTGTGGCCTTTTGAAAATGCCCCAAAACCTGGTGTCACCTGTGAGCTGCAGACCCTGTGGGGACCCTCTGCTCCTGTCCGCTCTCCCCGCACCCTGCAGCACCCCAGTATGATGCTCAGACACCCAGTGCCACCACCAAGCTCTCCTCCTCCCCATTTTGGGGGTTGTGACCCCTCCCTGTGTCCCCTTCCCCCTCAGCAGCCCCTCGTGGGATGCAGCCACCAGCAGCCAGGACCTCGACTCCATCACCTTCTTCTCCTTCTCCCTCATCGAGGGCTACATCTCCATCGTGATGGATGCCGAGACCCAGAAGCGGTAGGTGCCACCCCTGGGCTGTCTGTCCCTCTGTCCCTGGGTCTGGGGGCTCAGGGACGGGGTGACACTTGGCTTCATCCCCCTCAGCTTCCCCAGTGACCTCCTGCTGACCAGCTCGACGGGGGAGCTCTGGCGGATGGTGCGGATTGGGGGGCAGCCCCTCGGCTTCGGTGAGTGTGGCCGTGGTGGCCGTGTCCCCTCTTGTGCCGCTGCCACCCAGGGGGTGCTCTGGGGCACCACTGTCCCCGTATGTCCCCATGGCAGGGATCTGAGCCCTCCTTTGCCCCCCAGACGAGTGTGGCATCGTGGCGCAGATCGCGGAGCCGCTGGCGGCCGCCGACATCTCGGCCTATTACATCAGCACCTTCAACTTTGATCACGCCTTGGTGAGTCTCTGCCCCTCCCCGGGGACCCCTGCCAGCCCCGGGGTGTCCCCTGAGGCTGACAGCCGCTCTGTCCCCGGCAGGTCCCCGAGGAGGGCATCGCCGAGGTGATCCAGCTGCTGCAGCAGCGGCAGGAGAGTGGCAGATAGCGGCCGCCTATCCCCACGCTGACTGTCCCAGCGTGCTGTCCCCTCGTCCCCACCCCTGTTCATTAATTCTTAATTTTAATGATCCCCCAGCACAGCATCGCTCTGTGCTGGGGATGTGGTGGCTTTGGGGACGTGGTGGCCTTGTGGCAGTGGGCACTGGCCTGCAGGAAAGGGGTCAGCCCTTGTGTGCCATCCTCTCCCTCTAGCCTGGCCTGTGTGGGGTGGGTGGCCCAGGGGAGAGTGTCCAGGTGGAGGGGACACGGAGGGGACATGCCAAAGAGCAGTGAAGTGCCACCGTGGTGCTATAGGGGACAGCCTGGGGCTGGTGGGATGTGTCCCCTTGGGAAGGGAGGGGTGGCCACGATGCTCAGGGACACCCCTGGACCAGCCCCATGGAGGGGGAGAGCATTTCTGGAGCTGGGGTTACCCCTGGCACCCCAAAAATCTCCAAGGGGGCAGTGGGAGGGGCTCTGATTCACCACCAGCTCTGGCTGTCACCTGTCATGGAGAGGTGACAGTGATGCCCAGCCTCTCACAAGTTGTATTTTCACATAGTTTTTGATAAGTCAATAAAGTTCTTATTATTTTTATTTCTGTGTAGCCCAGGGAGGTTGCTCAGAGCTGGTCCCTGTGTTGGTGGCAGGGGCTGGGATGGGAAAAGGGGGCAGAGTCCTGCTGTGAGGTAACAGGGACACAGCCACTTTCTCTGCTCTGTATTTTAGGTGACAAAATGGGTTAAAGCTGGAGCCCCCAGGAAATCACCAGCCTTGGGGAAAGCCCAGGCCCACATTTATGCCTTCCCCCTGCCTCACACTGGGTCAGGCTCAGGGTGAGCTGAGGTATGAGCTTGACCCCGGGCCTGGGGATGTCCCTGTCACACTGCCACTGTGTCCCCACATCCTCTTCCCTTGCTGGCAGCACAGCATTCTGTGGCAAAGTGGGGTACATGGGCTGGGGGCTGTGCTTGCCTGGGGGTGCTGCAGCCCATGGGTGCCCTTAGGAGCTGCCTGGTCCTCAGCATGAGCGTGGTGGGAGCCTCTGCTCCCATCCTGTCCCCAAAATCCGTCCCTTGCTCCCCCACGTTCTGGCAGGACTGTGCCCTGCTCCTGGCACGTCTTGCCCACGTCAGTCCCACACGCTTGCAGCCAGCAGCTTCCTGCCAGCCCTCCGGGTGCTCTCTTTCCTGTCTCGGTCCCTGCTCCGAGTCATGGGACACCGGTGACGTGCTCCTGGTGATGAAGAAATTGCCACTGGCCCATGCAATCACTGGTGCTATTTTTGTCCCTGTTGGGTATTGCACAGTCCTGGCCACCACCATGGTGTCCTGCTGGCCCAGCCCAGGGGGGGACAGTGCCATAGGGAGGGGTCAGGGCCACCTGTGGCCAGGGGAGAGCTGAGGATGGGACCCTGATCACCCTCATGACAGAGCATGGATGGATGGATAGGAATGGAGCAGGAACAAGGAGGGATGGATGGATGGATGGATGGCTCATCACCTGGGCAGACAGGTTAATGCATAGCTGAATAGGTGGAGGAATTTTTGGATGGGTGCACAAATCATGGATGGACAAGTGGACAGAGAGGTGGATGGATGTACACACAGGTGGATGGATGGATGTACACACAGGTGGATGGATGGATGGATGGATGGATGGATGGACAGCCTGTCTAGGCAGCCTGAGGGATGGTCAAACTGTTGTGGAGTGAACAAGGTCTTCTCCTGGTTCCTCCACCTCTCCAGGATTGCCCTGGGCACAGCCCTGCCAGCCCCATAGACCCCACCCCAGCCACCACCTCTGCCGGAGAGGCCCCAGGGAGGAGGAAGAGGGGTCGTGGTCAGAGGCAGCTGGTGGAGGAAGCAGGAGGAAGCAGACCCCTGCAGGTCGTGGCGCAGCCGGGGCAGGGAAATTTTGGGAAAAGAAAGCACTTGTTACAAATGAGTCACCACCGCTGCATCCTTCCTCCTGGAAGGAGCTGTTAGTTTCTGGGTTGTCCTCCTGCGCCACCACGGAACTCTCCAAATGCGTAAATTCGGCGAAAGTCACCAGAATCAACGGGATTGCGACACAGCTCGAAACGCTGATCGGAGACATTCCTCTCTAAGGAATGGGGAAACCCCCGTCGGTGCCGGGCTGTGCCTGCCCAGGGGGACAAGGGGGCTGCCCTGGGTGCTGCTGGTGGTGCTGAGGCCATGCCAGCCCCGGGGCAGCAGCACTGCTTTGGGCAGCACCCAGGGCCCTCGGTGTTCCAGGGTGTCCCCCACTAAGCCTGGTGTCCCCCACTTGGTTCAGCACCCAAAATTGTCACCCAATTGTGGGTGTGAGCAGGTGGATGGAGCATCCTCCGGAGCATCAGGCAGTGCTGGGATGCCCTGCACTTCCCGCACTTCCACCTCCCTCCTTGCCGGGGTAGATTTTTGCCTTCTAGAGCTGGATTTGGGATGAGAAACACCCCATGGTGGCACATGGGTGACATCTCTGTCCCCGCTGCCAGCCGCCACTCCCCTCTTTTGCATTGGGGTTTCGGGGCAGCCGGCGCTGGTTTCAGTTCAACCTCTTGGCTGCTGAGCAGTGACAGCAGCGTGAATCAAAAAGTCTCTTTCCCAAGAGGCCAAGGCTCGGGGGTCCTGCCATGGGATGAGCCGTGGGACCGCAGGCTCGACCCACTCGGACTCCCTCGAGGAACTGACTCGAAGGAATGCCCATCATCGCCCCGGCTCCATTTCCTCCCGCCGCTGCTCTCATTGGCCCCGGGGCACGGCTTCGCTTCTCGCTGTTGGTCCTTGGGCCGTGGGGGTGACTCGGGTGCGCTTTAAAAGCGACGCTTCCCCATCGCCGAGCGCTTAAGGAAGTGCCTTGCGCGCCCGGCAGCCCCGGGCGGACACCCTGCCCCGGCCATGCGGTGCGACGGGCGGCCCTGGGGCGTGCTGGCAGGTACGTGTGTCCCCGTGTCCCCGTGTCCCCGTGTCCCCTCCCGCTCGCCCCCGCCGCACCGGTCCGGCCGGGAGCCGCGGAGGGAGCGCGGCCGCGGGGCGCCCATGGCGGTGCGGTGGCAGATGGCACCGGGGCTGTGCCACGGCAGTGTCCCCTCCCTGGGGCGCTGGCGGGGACGGGGACATTCCCCGCTGTGGCACATGGGGAGCACTGGGAGTGGGCAGCCTGGGAGGGGCAGGCAGGAGGGGACACTTTGGGGGCCAATGGCAGAAGGTCAGGAGTCAGCTTGCCCCAAGGGACAGAGGCTGTGTCAGCACAGTGCCATATCCAAAGTCCTGTGGGTGACAGCGGGACTGGGACAGTGACTGGCCAGAGGGACTGGATCCAGCAGTGTCGCTGCTGTCCCCTCCTTTGCGGTGGCCCGCGCTGGCAGGGGGAGCTGCTGGAGCAGCTGCTGTGGTTGCTCTGCGCATCCTTGGCTGCTCCACAGCACCTTCAGCACCTTCAGCACCCTCATCCTCCTCCCCCCCGGGTCCCAGCAGGTTTTTGGCGCTGGGTCATTCCTGGAGCGGGGACAGGGACTGTGGTGCAGGAGCAGGGGTGACCTGTGACAGAGGGCTGTGTCCCTGCACCCAGCCATGCCCCAATGGCCCCTGACTCCCTCCTCTTCCTCCCCAGCTGTCGCCAAAGGGCTCCTCATCCTGTGGGCAGTGCCGGGCCAGGGGGGCAGGTCCCCGCTGGCCCCCACCGTGCCCCAGACCCAGGCGCTGGTGAGGCTCATGGCCGAGGACGCGCAGGAGCTCTTCACCTTCTACGTGAGTCCTTCCCCAGGGCAAGGGGTCACCTGTCCCCTCCACGGGGCAGGTGCGGGGCTGTCCCCGTGCCGCTTCCATATCCCTGATCTTCCTCTCCGATCTCTGGGCAGGAGAAGGAGCAGCACCTGACCATCCACAACATCTGCCGCACCAACAACACCCCCGAGTGGCTGCAGAGGCAGGGGAAGGGGCCCTGGGGGCTGCGGAAGCTGCGGAGGCCCATGATCCACATGGACCAAGCGCTGCAGGACATCATCCGGCACCAGCGCAACCTCCACCACCCCGAGGCCGAAATCCTTCGCCGCTTGAGCAGGACCCATCGGAAGGTGCGGGCGCTCCTCAACAA
>VWYP01029985.1:30958-179081 GCA_013400435.1 Pycnonotus jocosus
TTCCCGGCCCCCAGCCCCCGCCCCGGCCGCCGGCCCCTCCCCAGCCCCTCGGCATCCCTCAGCATCTTCCGACAGAAGCTGCAGGGGTGCCAGATCCTCTGGAGCTACGCCCGCTTCATGGCCGAGCGCAGCGCCGAGCTGGGCGCCGGGAGCCGCCGGACGCGCCGGAGATCGCACCGGGGCTCAGGGCTGCCTGCACGGCCCTAGGGCAGCCCCGCCGGCACCGCAGCTCCCGTCTGCATCTCCATCATCTCCATCATCATCATCATCATCTCCATCCCATGCGATCCCAACCACCTCCCAGGATGGAGATGCAGCCGATGGCCGGGATGCACCACGGAGCCGCTCTCGCCTCACCGGAGCGAGGGCTCAGATGCACTGACAGCATCTCCCGCCGCTTCGGCTCCTCCTGGGGACCCTGCTGTCCCCGTGCCACCACTCGGCTGCAGGACAGCCCTGGCTGGCTCTCCCACATCCTGCCCCACTTCCCCGTGGATCCAGACGGCCCCAGTGGAGCCGGGTGTCCCCCGGGTGCTGTTCCCTGTCCCCGAGCCCTGCCGGATTTTCCAGTGATTCAATGGGTCGGGTGACACAGCCTGACTAAGAGCTGCTGGCCCAGCACCCGCCACCGGGCCCACGGAGAGCGCTGCTGCCACTGACGACTGTCACCGGTGCTGTCACCCCCTGCCTGCCCTGCGCCAGCTCTGCTCCCAGGGAGCAGCTGCGAGTGGAATCCTGTGTCCCTGCACAGTCAGTGTCCCTGCATAGTCAGTGTCCCTCTGTGCTTAGTGTCCCCAAGCTCAGGGTCCCTTTGCACATCCCTGTCCTCATCCCTGTATGCTCAGTGTCCCCTGTGCTCGGTGTCCCTGTGCTCTCAGTGTCCCCGAGCTCACCCCTGCACACTGGTTGTTCCCACACCCCCAGCATCCTTGTCCTCTCTGTGTCCACTCTGAGCCTCCCAGGCCAGGAGGGGACACAGAGGGGACAGGGGCCACCACAGCCCTGACCGTGCCCAGCAGAGACTTGGCTCTGGCCACTGCACTGTGACAGTGGGGGACAACCCCCACTACCTCCCCCTTAATTTATACATTAATATTTGTGTGTTTATTGTATTTATTGATTGTTAGGGTTAATTTAACTCCTGCAGCTTGCAGAAGTATTTAAAAACATTTCTAATATATAAATATCTATTTTTAATATATTTTTGTACGGTGTTTTAATATATTTTTTGTACTATGAACATGACAAGGCTTTATTTATGTATATTGATATTTTTGGTACACATAGAACGGGCAGTGCCCCCGCCCACGTGACACTTCTTTATTTTTGTACAATGGCAGAAGGAAATAAAGTGCTGACCTTGGCCAATGGGCCACTGAGATGTTGTGTCCCTGGGTCCCTTTGTCCCTGTGTCTGTCCTGCTGGCTGTGGGCAGGTATTCTGGTGGCCAGGTTGTGCCTGATGTCCTTGCCAGGGCACATGGGATGTGACATGAGGTGGGGCATGTGGGACAACATGGTGTGACACATGGCATGGCTGGGATGTGGCCCATGGCATGGCACAGAATGTGGCACACAGTGGGATGTGGCACAGGATGTGGCACAAGACACAGTGTGGCATGGGACATGTGCCACCACAGAGCCTGGCACTGCCAAGCACAGCACAGGCCACACGACACCTGGTGCCACATGTCACAGCCCTGTCTGGGCCATTGCCACAGCCACGCTGAGTGCAGTGTCCTGGCCAGGGCCACCGTGGGGACCGGGCCACCCGCTGCCACCAGTCCCTCTGAGTCAAAAATCCTAAGACCTGGTCATGTGTCCCCATGGAGTCACTCGTTCCCCATGGGTGCCGTGTGCGGTGCCGCCGCTCTGCCCGGCTCTGCCGCCGGCACTGAGTCAGTGCCAGCAGCATCGCCACCAGGACGGCCACCACGGCCCTCTGGGGACACTCGGGGTGGGACAATGTCACCATGAAGCAGCCCTGGCCAGCTGTGGGTGACTGTGACAGTGACTGTGACTGTGCCACCACCAAGCCACCCAGCCAGCTCTGGAGAGGCCTTCAGAGAGGAGGGTGCAGGTATGTGACCCCCCCCGGGACCGTGGGGACGGCTGGGGGACCCCAAACACTGGGTGACACCAGCTGAGTGTCACTGAAGGGGTGGTGGCTTCTCTGGTGTCTCCAAGGGGACACCCAAGGGGACCCCAGAGCCCACTCGTGGGAAAAGCCTGTGGGTGACAGCTGTGGGATGGCACTGCTGGGGTGACACCAGTGAGGTGGCACGGGTGGGGTGGCACTGGTGGGGTGACACGGTGGGGCACAGGGACAGGGTGAGGCAGCCCCAGCATGAGTCAAAGGGGAATTCGGTGCCCTCCCTTGCTCGGCTCTGGGTTTCCCCGGGACAGGAGCACCTGCCTGGCTCAGCCCCCCGGGAGGGCCCCCGGACACCCCCATCCCTCCACAGCCTCAGCCCCACACCTGGGGGGACACCTGGGGCTTTTGGTGACCCTGGAATCTGGGGGTCCTCCTGCACGGGGACATCGTGGGATGGGGACCTGGAGGGGAGCCAGAGGGGGATAAGGATGGGGCATGGGGGANACAGGGATGGGGACAGGGACGGGACAGGGACGGGACAGGGATGAGCGAGCATGGAACAGGGATGAGGAGGGAGCAGCATAGGGACAGGGAGGAGGGAACAGCGGGGGGACAGGGATGTGGCAGAGGGGCATCGTGGGGACAGGGAAGGGGACAGGGACGGGGGTTCTGCGGTGGAGCTGAGGACACTCATGGGCAGGGATGCTCAGAGGGGACGGCTCGGAGGGGCACAGAGCAGCAGCACGGCAGCGGTGGCCTTGGAACACCCTGGGCGGGTCGGCGGTGGGAATGGAGGGGACAATGGGGACAGTGGTGGCAGCTGTCCCCTGCCCAACCTGCCCCAGATCCTCCTGGGTCCCCCAGACCCCACAGGTCCCTGAGCCTCAGTCTCTTCTGGCAGGGAGGGCTGGCTCCCCCCGTCTCCATTTCCCCCTCCCTCCTTGGGACACACTGGGACCCCCCGCCCCTGTCACCCTCTCCTCACGCTCCTGCATCCCCCCTCCTGCTGCCCTTCTCCATGGGGCATCGGCACAGGACCCGTGTGGGGATATTCCTGCTACCAAAGGGTTTGGGAAAGGGGATATTCCTGGCCATCATCTCCCATCCTGGTACCTCCCACCCTGGCATCTCCCATCTCCCATTCTGCCATCTCCCTGTCCAGCCTGTCTGGAGCAGGAATTCAGATTTTCCCGCTGGAGCATCTCCCCCTGCAGAGGTCCGGCATCCCCCTGCTGGTTTGTCTTTTTACCTGGAGAAAACCCATCCTTTAATCCTAACGCTTTTGCCTGAAGGGCTGAGCTGGTGGGGACACTGCTGGGGACACTGCTGGGGACACCAGTGCCTCCTTGATGATCTCACCATGACCAGGGGTCCCACACCCCTCAGGGGATGCCAAAGCCCAGCTCAGCTCCAGCCTGGGCCCAGTCACTCCTGAGAAATCCAGGAAAAGGTCAAATCCATGCCAACCCCTGCACACAACGCCCCCAGGACGTTCCCTGTGCTAATAATTAAGTGCTATAAATTCCTCAGCTAATTAAGTGCGTCAGGCCATCAAATGTCCATCAATATGTGATGTGCTGCTCCCCGTATCCCAAAAAGATTGGGATGAGGCTGCAGGGCGGGAGATGGAGCTCATGTCCCCACCCTCCACAGTCCCCAGCTCATCGCTGATGCCCCGCTAAGACCAGACTGGGCTAAACTGGGCTGGGGCACCAATGCCACCGGCAAACCAGGCTGGCCCCTTCAAGGGGAAACTGAGGCACGCAGCAGCTATGGCCCAACTCCACCAGCATGGGAGGTCTTTGTGTCCCCCCTCTCCGTGTCCCCCCCGCCAAGGGAGGACACCCGGGGTCGTGGTGGCTCTTGCGTCATCGTTCCTGGACTGTCACCGCCGGTTCACCTGCCGGGCCACAAACTTGCTAAACCTGATTAAAGTTTCAGTTTGGCCCCGGTGAGAAAAAAATACAGAGAAGGACAAAAATGATCCATTTAACCTGTTTTTCACCCAAAGCGGGCAGCGAACAGCCCCGCAGTGCCCTGATCCCACGGGATCCCGACAGACGGTGACCCAGCACCCTCCTGTCTGCCCCGGCACCCTCTGCCCGCTCCGGGCAGGGGACAGCCCCGCCGAGGGAAGGGTTAACCCTGGGGGGGCCGGTCCGGCCTCTCCCCCTGGGTGGGTTTGTCCTTTTTGCTGCAGAAAACCCACCCTTTAGCGATAAAGCTTTTTGCCCAAAGGGATGAGCCTGCGGCGGGCTGGGGGACACGGCTGTCACCGCGGCCATCCCACAGTGACCGAGGAGTGCGGCACCCTGCCACCACCTTCCCGCGCCTTCCATCCCTCCAAAGCTCCCAAAAACCCCAAAACCAGACTTTTTTACCTCCTTCGTCTTATTGCCTGCTCCGGCAGCCAGAGAGGAAGCTCCGGCCCGGGGAAGGGGACCGGGGGGGGGTGAAAGTGTCACTGAGTCACAGCGCCGCGCGTCGACACCCCCGAACCCCACGTGCGGCCACGCACCTCCCTTGGGGGGGCTTCAATTCATCGTTCCCAGCCCATCCGCTTCCACGAGCCCGCGCGTGAAACAAAAGGGCACGCAAAATTCACTGTGACATCAACTTTTTTTTCAGAAGTTTATTTCTAAGAATTATTCACTGCTTCCAAGCCCTCCGACTTCCCGATCTCTATTTTGAATAGAAGTAACGATAGCTGCTGATGCTCTCCCCCCTCCTATCCCCTCCCCCCGCTCTTACAACAGAGGCCGTCGGCAGGATCGGTATATATAAACCCCGAGAAGTCCCCCAGTATGAACACGAATTTCTGAAAACTTCCTCTGCCAGCACCAATCCCTGTTAAGTCGCTCCCGGGACGCGGCTCACAATGAAGTTCGTACCGGCAGGTAAAAAGAAAAAAAAAAAAGAATCGACTTTGGAGATACTATTTCCCCTTTTCCCCCTTCCGCTTTTTTCCTCCCCCTCCCCTCCTTTTGCCGGTGATGCTCGGGTGCAGGCGGGTCCCGGCTGGATGCCGCCGCTGGAGCCGGAGCGAGGGCTCCCGCCGCGCTGCGTCCCCCCCGGGATGAGCATCTCTGGGAATTGGCAGCGGGAACGGAGCGCGGCGCTGGCGCTGTCCAGCCAACATCTGGACACTTATATAACTGGAAATGCTTCCAAGGGGAGAAAAAAAATCTCAAGGAGGGGGGGGATTTTTTTTTCTTTTTTGTACTTTTAAATACTTCCCCCCCCCCACCCCTGCTTTTCCTCCTTCTGGGTCTCCCGATGCCGCGAGCCGCTGCCGTGTTGGGAGCGCTGGAAGGATGGGGAGGCTGCCAAGTGCAGGAGAGGGGTTGGAGGGAGCAGCCCCCACCCCAGAAGCCGTTCTGGGGGGTCCCACGGGGCAGCAGCGCCCACCTGGGACCCCCCAGCNCGAAGGGGGGGGGGGTTTTTTTTTTTTTTTTTTGTACTTTTAAATCCTCCCCCCCCCCCCCCCCTGCTTTTCCTCCTTCTGGGTCTCCCGATGCCGCGAGCCGCTGCCGTGTTGGGAGCGCTGGAAGGATGGGGAGGCTGCCAAGTGCAGGAGAGGGGTTGGAGGGAGCAGCCCCCACCCCAGAAGCCGTTCTGGGGGGTCCCACGGGGCAGCAGCGCCCACCTGGGACCCCCCAGCCAGCCGGGCCCTGGCACACGTGGGTGCCGAGGCTCTCCCTGCCCAGCTGTGCAATGGGCAGAAGCTGCGGCCGGGGGGACACAGCGAGCGGGGCTCCTGAGGGGTCAGGGAATCTGCGCCCCGTGGAAACAGCCGGGGGTGGGCCCTGGGGGCGCGGGGAGGCAGGGACCCCCCGTCCCGTGCGGGAGGGGAGCGGCGGGTCAGGGATCGGAACACGCCCAGGTAAGTCCTCTCCCACCTGGGCAGGGTAAATAAACCGAGGCTTGGATTACCCGGCACCGGCGGCACGTCCGAGGCGCTGACAAGTGCGGGCGACTTCGGCGCTCGTCACGGCCCGGGGATTTCGCCTGGCAGCGCCCCCGCGGCGGAGCACGGGACCCCCACCCTGACGGGGCCCTGCTGGTGGCATCCAGGTCACCCAGCAGCGGCGACACCCGGGCCACCCTCCCCGAGGATGCCCTGAGCAGTGGCGGGCTCCAGAGGCGGTTCGGCCTCCCCGAGCAGGGATGGATCCCGCTTTGGGGGAGTCCCAGTGGGTTGGGGGCTGCAGCACCCCTCTCTCAGGAGGGGACGCCGGGGCGACCCAGCTGCAGGAGGCTCAAGGGTCCCCTTGTTCCACGTCCAGGGATTTCCTGGCTGGAGCCTCTGGCAGCTGCACCGTCTCTCCCCAGGGCTCCTCGGCGCTGCGCCCGCTTGTCAGACGGGGAAACTGAGGCAGGCGGTGGGGCCGGGGGCGGGAGGGAGGAGGGAGGGCACGCCGAGAGCAGGTTTCCTTGCGGGAGCCCCGCTGAGTCAGCCGGGCCGGGGTGGGGCCTTGCTCCCGAGGCGCCCGGACCAGGATAACGGAGGAAAAAGCCTCTCGCACGTTTGATTAAACCCGACAGGTCGCCACCGGGCCGGTTGCGAAATGTGGGAATGCTGCGGGGGCCCCCGCCGGGAAGGGAGGCGGGGGCGCGCCTGCCGGGGGTCAGGTGAGGGGGACGGGAGCCGCGGCACGGCCGGGACGGCAGAGTGGGGGCATTGGGGATTCCAGCTGAGCTGGACACGCACCCGAACGGGATGAGTCCCGCTCCAGCTGGACACCCTCGCTTTGGGTGCCTGGAACTGGGGTCATCCTCGGCNGGAGGGCTGGGGGGGGCACAGGGGACACCGCGGGGATGGTGGCAGGGAGGACACAGGGGACGTGGGGTGACGCTCGCCTCTCCTCACAGCTGAAGTGCCAGGGAGAGCCGTTCAGCAGCGAGAGTGACAAGCTCTGCAACCCCGCTGGCATCTTCTTCCCCGAGTTCCGCGTCAACCGGACGAGCGAGAGGAAGGAGGTGATGGTGGCCATGTACAAGCTCTTCGCCTTCCTCAACGCCTCGCTGGGCAACATCACACGAGACCAGGAGGAGCTGAACCCCATGGCCAAAGAGCTTCTCGAGCGGCTCCACAACACCACCAAGACCACCCGAGGCCTCATCTCCAACCTCACCTGCCTCCTCTGCAAGAACTACAACATCTTCCAGGTGGACGTCAGGTACGGGGACAGCTCCAAGACCAGGAGCGCCTTCAAGAAGAAGCAGCAGGGCTGCCAGGTGCTCAGGAAGTACGTGCAGGTCATCGGGCAGGCAGCACGTGTCCTCCTACCTCATCTCAGCCCCTCATGAGCGCCCGCCCCGGCTACACTGCCTCTCTGCTGCTGGCCGGCCCCGCCGCTGCCTCCCGAATTCCCGCCTTCCTATTTATTACCCGGAGCCTGCTGGCCTCATCCTCCCTCCGGTAATTTATTGCCCCTTGAGGGGGCGAACACTGCAGCCTGGAGTGTCCCGGGCAGAGCAGAGCCAGCATCCGGCAGGACAAGGCAGCGCATCCTGGAGGAGATGTCCTGGGATGTGCCTCAGCCATCCCGGTGCTCCCGTGGGGTGCAGGGAGCTGTGGGGGCTGGCGGCAGGGCCGGGCTCTGTCCCCCACGGACGGTGCCATCACGGAGAGCAGGTGGACTGATGCCCCTGGGCACCGTCTGAAAGCTGTGACTTCCCTGGAAAAAAGACTGCGAACAAAGACACCGGGAAGCGGTGGCTGGCAGGGACATGGGGACATGGGGACACGCTCCCCCTGCACATTTTAAGGCTGGACTCTCCTCCAAGGAGCCAATCTGAGGGTACTGGTGGTTGTGCTGGCTGGGACTGGGTCCCACCGTCTAGGACAGGGCCACCTGTGGGGGACAGTCACCCCACTGTGGAGCATCACCCCCCGCGCGGGCACGGCGGGGCACGGAATGTCCTCTCCTGTGGAAAAGTGCTTTTCCCATTGGAAGAGCTCTGAATGTACTAATGCCCAAGAGCTGGGCTTTGCACGGCTGAATGCAGTCCTGGCATGGGACCAGGAGACACGGGGACATCGGACACAGGGCCACTGGGACATACAGATGTGGGACATGGGGACATGGGGACACAGGGCCGGGCCCCAGGCCGGTGGCAGGTGGCGCTGGCTCGCTCCTGGCACCAGAGCGGGCTGTGAGGGTTATTTATTGGCTCTGTGGGAAGCCCAGNCTCTGCATCGGCAGCGACGTGCTCCCCACGGGCCAGCACGGTGACCGCGGCCTCTCTCTCCCCACACAGGCGTCGTGCCCTTCGTGGCCCTGCTCCTGCTGCAGCGGCGGCCCGTGGCTGGGCGGGCTCTGCTGGTGAGCGGCTCCGGCTGCCCCAGCCACGGCCTGTGCCGCTCCAACGTGCAGGAGCAGACCCGCAGACAGGTGGCCGTGCTCAACGCCACCGCCCAGGAACTCTTCAGCCTCTATGTAAGTGACGCTTGGGGATGGCCGGGGATCACGGGGGNAACATCTTCCAGGTGGACGTCAGGTACGGGGACAGCTCCAAGACCAGGAGCGCCTTCAAGAAGAAGCAGCAGGGCTGCCAGGTGCTCAGGAAGTACGTGCAGGTCATCGGGCAGGCAGCACGTGTCCTCCTACCTCATCTCAGCCCCTCATGAGCGCCCGCCCCGGCTACACTGCCTCTCTGCTGCTGGCCGGCCCCGCCGCTGCCTCCCGAATTCCCGCCTTCCTATTTATTACCCGGAGCCTGCTGGCCTCATCCTCCCTCCGGTAATTTATTGCCCCTTGAGGGGGCGAACACTGCAGCCTGGAGTGTCCCGGGCAGAGCAGAGCCAGCATCCGGCAGGACAAGGCAGCGCATCCTGGAGGAGATGTCCTGGGATGTGCCTCAGCCATCCCGGTGCTCCCGTGGGGTGCAGGGAGCTGTGGGGGCTGGCGGCAGGGCCGGGCTCTGTCCCCCACGGACGGTGCCATCACGGAGAGCAGGTGGACTGATGCCCCTGGGCACCGTCTGAAAGCTGTGACTTCCCTGGAAAAAAGACTGCGAACAAAGACACCAGGAAGCGGTGGCTGGCAGGGACATGGGGACATGGGGACACGCTCCCCCTGCACATTTTAAGGCTGGACTCTCCTCCAAGGAGCCAATCTGAGGGTACTGGTGGTTGTGCTGGCTGGGACTGGGTCCCACCGTCTAGGACAGGGCCACCTGTGGGGGACAGTCACCCCACTGTGGAGCATCACCCCCCGCGCGGGCACGGCGGGGCACGGAATGTCCTCTCCTGTGGAAAAGTGCTTTTCCCATTGGAAGAGCTCTGAATGTACTAATGCCCAAGAGCTGGGCTTTGCACGGCTGAATGCAGTCCTGGCATGGGACCAGGAGACACGGGGACATCGGACACAGGGCCACTGGGACATACAGATGTGGGACATGGGGACATGGGGACACAGGGCCGGGCCCCAGGCCGGTGGCAGGTGGCGCTGGCTCGCTCCTGGCACCAGAGCGGGCTGTGAGGGTTATTTATTGGCTCTGTGGGAAGCCCAGAGTGCGCCAAGAGCTGACTTCTAATAATTTTGTTAATAATAATTAATAATTATCAATAAGATTTGTGTAATATATTGACAGAATTCTATTTAAATATTTATTTTTTTATACTTCTTGAGCTACTTTTTTTTTTTTTTTTAAATAAACCGATAGAAACAGACTTTATTTGGCTGCTCTTCATTGGTCCCTTTTGTGCACACCCTCAGACACTTCTGCTCCCCCAAAGCACCCTCGAGGCTGCCCCAAAACTTCTCAAGGCATCATTGTGGATCACAAGCCCCTGTCACCTTGTTCCTTCCTCCCTTCCCATTTACCATGGGATGGCTGATTGGAAATATATTTTTCCAATAATTTTTGGCATTTTTCTGGGGGTAATCTTTAAATTGACACTCACCAGCTGCCCAGAAGTGCTGGGATGATGTGGGGACCATCGTGGTGCAGGGATTGTCCTGGCATGGGGAGCATCGTGGTGTGGGTACCATGGCATGGGCACCATCCATGGTGAGGGGACCATCCCAGAGTGTGGAGCACCGGGGTGTGGGGACCCCCACTCTGGCAACCCTGGAAGTTCCTGGGGAAACTGAGAAAGGCCGGGAAGAGGCTGAGGGAGCTGAATGAACATGTGCGAGGTGGAGGGGACACACCAGATAAAATCACAGCCGCTTCCCAGGCTGTGCTGGGAGAGGCTCAGCAGAGCTTTGCCGGGGCCAAGACCACCTAAGGCTGCACCAGTGCCCCGGTCCTCAGCGAGCGCCTCGCATGGGGCTGTATCGGTTAACAAGAGGCTGATTATACAGGAGACGTTGGAGCAGGATGATGAAATTTTCCTCCTCCTCCAGAGCCCTTGGGCCACTGGCCAAACCTCCCAGGCATGAGACAGCAAGCGGATGAGCTAAGATCCTGTGTGATCATCTCTTGTGTCTCAGAGGAGCCTCAACCTAAAGATCATCGAAGAAATTCAGAAGTTGCCCCCAAGCCCCTCTTCCTCTGCCCCACAGGGTCATGATGCCCAGTTGTGTCCCCCAGCTCCTCAGGGAGGTTTCACAGCGTGGGTTTGACCCCAGACTGGCACTGCCTTGTGCCAGTGGCAGCCTCGTGCTGCACCAGTGGTGACAGCAGGGCCAGCGGTGCCCATTTCCAGCAGGGCCCTGCTGTCCCTTCATGGAAGGGGTGAATGCCACGCTCCTCCAGAACCACAGGTGAGGCACCCAGGGACATTCCTGGATGTCATGGTGTGTGTCCATCCATGATATGGCTTTCTTCCATCATCCAGCCTGCCACCAGGGAAAGGACCTGGGGTGTCCCCTGTGTCCCTGCCCTGGAGGCTGCCCATTTGAGGCTTGCAGCCCATTTGTGGGGCCTGTTTCCTGCCTGTACTGTGGGATACAGTGCACTCAAAGCAATACAACCCCCCAAAAAACACAGGCAAGGGGCAGGGCATCATCACTTTAGGATGGGCATTATGCTCCAGGGCCAGGTCCTGTAGCACTTGTCACCATGGCACCCTGATGGCTGCCAGAGTCACCCTGACCCTGCAGCTGGGGACACAGAGGTGTCCCCATGGCTGTGGTTACCATGGCATTATATGGCCAACATTCCCTATGCTGGGAAGACCAGGGCTGGACATCCAAACTTAGCCCATCCTTGTGTCAACATCCACAGTTCATCCCCACCAGGGATGTGGCAGGTGCCATGGGGTGCCACCAACCCGCCCCGGGCAGCTTGAGGGGTGTCAGGACCCAGGGCAGGGTCGGGCTCGGCGGGGCCGGGGGCTGGACTGGGCACGGTGTCCTGCTCGGGAGCGAGGAGCTGTGCACATCTGGATTTCTCACGCTTGCGTTCAACATCCCTCCTCAACCAGATGGCAAAAATAAATAAATAGAATAAATCACAGCCTCCTGACATAAATCGGGAACTCACGCCCCGGCTCTGCGTTTCATGAGTCTCCCTGGAAGACAGTCAAACACAGGCGAGGACAATGGGTTCACTTCTCCCCTGTGTCGGGTCATTCCCAGTTAAGGCTCATTAGCAGCAGGCGGGGGATTAACTCTTCCTTCCCTGGAAACGCGTGGACGAGCCCCTAAAATTCCCCCCATATCCCTTCCTCTACTCTCCCCTGAGGTTTTGGAGTCGGGGCCGGCGGAGGCCCCCGGCTCGTGCCATCGCCCCAGCGAGGCAGGACGCGCTGCTCTGCTCATCCCAGACTCGGGAGACATGGAAAGGGCTTTCAATTACCTCAGCCAGCGGCTGATCCCACCCAGCCAGCGCCCCGGGGAAGCGGGCCAGCCCCGCCAGCCGCACCGGGAGCACCGCGAAGGAATCGGGGCTGCGGCTTCCCCAGCGGCACCGGCAGGACCCTGTCAGTGACTGCCCTTCGGCCACAGGACCAGAGAAACTATGCTGGCTGAGACGCGAGCCAGGAGAAGCTCCGGGGAGCCATCCGTTGCGATGGGAGCGATGCCCGCGCCCCGATAACGGAGCGGCCTGACCATGGGCCCCGAGCGGCGGGTCAGCGCTGCCTTCGGGGAGCGGGATACGTGAGGAGTTGCTCCTGCCCGCGGTGAAGTCAGTGCCGCTGCCTGGGTGTGACTGACTGACCTCAGCCCTTGGCCCCGCGGCGCGGATCATGTGCTGCCTTACTCCGCGCGAACCCGGCCGGACGGGCCCTGCTCTGCCCCGGGGCCACCGGCCAGACGGGACTCGCCATCCGCGGGGGCAGGTGCGGGGCTGGGGCACCGCCGGCTGCGCGTCCCCTCCGCGGGGTGACCCGGGCTGCATCCCCGGCACTGAGCCGACGGGACCATCCCAAGCGCGGCTGACCTCACCGGCAGAGCCGGGGTTGGCGGTGGGGTCGTTCCCTGAGAGATCCCCGGAGGAGCATCCCGCCCTCCCCTGTGTGCACCCAGGCTGGGGTCGGACCCACTGGTGCCCACGGCAGAGCCTCTTCCCCATCCAGGGTCCCCCCAAGGCTCGGCGCTGGCCAGACGCGTTTGGCTGGTGAGGATCTCCCCAGCAGGTCCCCAGGCCGGGTCCCCGAGGACGGGAACATCGCATCCCGAGGGCCGGCTGGAGGCTCCATCCCGGGCTGGCCGCCGGCCCGAGCACGGAAAGCAGAGCCGAGCCCATCTGAAACGCATTCGGGCACTGTTGCTGCAATAGCAGATGCTCCTGCGGGTCGCGGGCCACATCACAGCCCCGCGGAGCGGGAACCGCACGTTCACATGGGAAGAAACAGTCCCTGTCCCAGACGGCTCAAACTCCTAATTGGGGATCAACCGTGACAAATAAACAAGACAATGGGCTGGGGGCGGGACGAACGCAACCTCTGTCGCAGGACCCGGCTCCGAGAGCCGCCTCCGAGCCCGGCAGGGGACCTGGCACAGGCCCGCAAGAGCCACGGGAGGGCAGGGGCCGGGATCCGGACCCCCTGGCAGAGCCACTCTCTGTGTGACACCGCGGGAGCACGGGGCTGGCTCGGGAGCAGGATGACACATCCCCAGTGGTCCCCCGAGACCCCGGTCGGCAGCTTTGCTCAGCAAGTGTTTAGTCTCATGGTGAGTGAGCTTCACAGCGGGGTCAACCCCAGTCCTGTGGAGCTGCTGGAGAGGCCTCTCCTTGCTGCACCCCAGCTTGGGGCTGGCTGGGGAACCCCCGCACGGGGTTTAGGGACCCTTCTCCCTCGAGGAGGGGATGCTTTCGGCTGCCTTGGGGCGACGGGCGGGGACAGCCCCGGGGATGTGACGGCGGGGTTATCTCGGCACAGCCATCGGCATTCGAAAGAGACCGGGGCACTTCCTCAGCCCCGGCTGTGCCTGGCACTGATGGAGGAGCCTCGATAAAGTGCTCAGTGCCCTGGCCAGACCCTCAGCATGCAGAGCACCCGGTCATTAGTGTCCAAAATACAGTGAACATCCCGGCTCTTCCATCCCTGCTCTGCTTGAGTCTCACGGGATGTGGAATCTGCCTTGATGACTGAGCCCAAAGCCCAAAATTCAGCAGGACCTGTGAGGTTGGAGCTATTTAAGACACATGTGCTTAACAAGGTGTTTCAGATGGCCTGAACCTACATAATTCCTGGCCTTGAGGAGAAAATCAGGGCTCAAGGAAAAGATCTCACCTAAGGAAGGGGAGAGAGCACTTCGGGATGAGGCAGAGGGCTGGTAAGGGTGAAGAGACAAGAAGAAAAGTGTTTGGAAGCAAAATCTAAGCAGGCTCCCAGAAGAGCAGGCAACACTAGGAGAGACCCACCATGATGGCAGGGATGGTGGTGAAGGACCAGCCCTGGGACTAAGCAGGAGCTGTGGCAGGTGCCCAGGGTCCCTGGAGCCAGGGCTGCAGAGAGGGCACACGCCACTGAATCCCCCTGTGCCCCTCCTGCTGCTCCAGTTGGTGGCCTCCAGCCCTGTGGGGCACAGGGAATTGTGCCACCTTTGGCTGCATATCAGTGCAGCTCTGGGGGAAGATGAATGAGCCCCTGCTGTTCCTTTTCCCACTAATTCAGAGAGTCAGCAAAAGGAGTGGAGATTCCTGGAGAAACAGAGAAAAGGAAAGCAGAGGCCACTGTCAATATTAAGGGGAGATGGACAGCAGCCCTGACTGGGACTGATGGGTCTGTCCCTGCTCTTTGCTGTCCCCACACTCTCTGACCCCAGGGAGCAGCAGCAATTCCAGCCCAGTGGCATGACAGGGGAGGAGGGGGACACTCCCAGTTAAAACTGGGGATGTCTCACCCTTTATTTCCCTGCTCAGGGCTTTAGCCAGCACCAGCAGGACCCCTCTGCTGAGGACCCCAGCCCATGCCTGCAGCAAGGCAGGGACTGAGCCTCGATGGGCACTTCGGGTGTCCCATCAAACTTGGCTGCACCTCCATCACCTGACTGAGCTCACCACGAGGATGCCAAGCTTCCCCTCTGGCTTTCACTGCATCTGGGACAGGTTTTAGGGCCAGAACAGTTGACATGTTAATTTATTACAGCGGCATGAAGCGCTACCCGGCCTGGGTCACGCTCCCCTCGTTTCCTAAGAAGACAAGGTGTGCGTGCAATCCCGCCGGGCGAGCGTGTGCGCACCTGTGGCTGCCAACCAAATTTGACTAAGGGCCCGAGGCTCCAGAGATAGGAAGTTCCTACACGTCTTGTGAAGACAGGAGAGGGAGAGGAGCAAAATCCTAATGAGGCCCCACGGCAGCAGCAGCATGAACCCAGCCCTTAAAAGCCACTGGAGATTCTCCTCCTCTGCAGCTGGGTACTGAGGCACAAATCTGCTCCTAGAAAGATTTCTCCTTGCTTTTTTCCCAGCCTAACATTTCCCACATGGGCTCTGCTGTTGGGGCAGGAAGGACAGTAATGGGTGGGTGAAGTCTGTCTCTTCCTGGCAGCCCTGCCAGGTGCTGGAATGGGGTTTTCCATGCGGAAGCTGTGGTCACCCCACCTCGGTGTTGCCAAATTGTGCTGGTAAACACCCCTCCTTGGTGCTGCTGTGTATCAGCCTGCTGTGGGCCAGCACTGGCTCTCTGAGGTGCTCATCACCCTGGGCTCACAGGTCACCCTGACACCTTTGGTCCTATCACCCCAGCACCACTAGTCACCATTATCCTGCCACCACTGGCCCCCATCACCCTGACATATTGGTCCAAATCATCCCAGCAACCTCCAGGTCAGTCCCCATCACCCCAGAACAATCAGTTCCCATCACCCCAACAGGACCAGTCCCCATCACCCCAATACCATGGGGCCCCAGCACCACCAGTCTCCAGGGCACCAGGAGCTGCAGCCCCTCTGGATTTACCAATCCCTAGGGACAAAGTGGAAGGCTCTCTCCTTTCCTAACCCCGCTGTAATTAATATTAAAGCTTCCTTTGCCCCCTCCAGCACGCCTGGGCAGAAGGGCCCAGCCCGGCTCCCGGTGCCGGCGGGGAGAGCTCCGCAGCCCGGACCCCGGGCGCATCCACATCCTCGCATGCTCGCCTTGCAGCCAAGGCCGGGAGGAAACAAGCCCCAGCTGTGCCTCTTCACAGCTACTGTGACCGGGCTTTTCCCCCAGAAGGTCTCGGCCGAGCAGCGGGAGGAACCTGCCCCGCCGTGCCGGAGCCGGGGCAGAACAAGCTGCACTCCATGGATTGGAGGTGCGGGATGCAGCCGGCTCCTCGCTCCCGGCGCGGCAGCCCCGTCCTGCCACACCACGACCTGTGAAAAGCCGGGATAAGACAGGTCCCATCCCGCGTTCCCGGAGCTGGTTGCGCACAGGGCTGTGTTTACATGTCCCCGTGCCGGCCCACATCTGTGTTTATGTGTGTGTTTCCGTACGGGTGCGTGTGGCTCCGTGTGTGTGGCGGGGTTTCTGGGTGTGTACGGGTGTCTCTTCGCGTTCGGGCTCTCAGTTAACCTCTTAGAAAATGAAAACAAGCCTGGAAGCCTGGCAGCTGTTCCCGAGCCCCGCTCCAGCGCCGCTTCCAGACAGACGGTAACCGCAGGTCTGATGACCGAGCACACACAAGCTTCCCTTCGGGCCTTCTTAATTGCACCGTCAGATATTCTGAAACAAAGGAAATTAGAGACTAAACTGATAGCAATAAATATGTCACGGGAGCAACGGGAGGCGGGCAGCTCCCCGGGCGGCTGGGAACTGGCAGCAGGGAGGGAGAAGGGGATCGGGAGCCGCTGGAGCCGTGAGCAGGAGACCAGGCTTGGTCAGGGCTCTGCCGAAAGTTGGGTGGGCATTGGCAACGCCGCTGACCCCGGGAGAGGCCTGGGAACGCTCCAGCACAGACGGGCTGGATGGCCACGTTGGATTTCTCATGGAAACTTGTGTAGGATCTTGCCAGGTCCCAGGATTTTTTTTTTTTTCCCTTGTCTTTGCCCAGATTTTCTCTAAGCAGTTCCTCTGATTCCCTCCAGCTGCCTGCACGCGAGAACTGCAGCAAACGCCTGGAGGGAGGTGGGGGGAGAGATGTCACCCTCTCCCAGTGGGCACATGGCTGGTGGCATCTGGCCAGAGGGGACTGCTGGGCACAGATCTGTTTGCCTGCAAAGGTGTCAGCACCAGTTTAGGAGCTGAGTTGGATGGGAACCACCAAACCCATCGAGGATGGGATGGGAGAGCACTGGGAAGCCGAACTGGTGCAGGCAGGCTTCAGAGCAGGGATGAGCAGGATCTGGCAGCAACTTTGGCAGTGGCTGGCAGAGCATGGGAACCACTCTTCCACTGGCCACCAGCTGATGGGATGAGGTGATCACTTTGAGAAAGCCCTGACCCAGCAGGGGTAGAGGGGCTGGAGAAGCCCAGCACCTGCTGAGCCTGAAAAGGTGGAGTGGGAGGTGCAGGGGATGTGGTGGAGCAGGACAGAGTGATCAGCTCTCCATCACTGGAGGGTGGGACAAGACACTCCAGGCTTTGACCACAGTGAGAGACATTCAGGAGAGATTTTCCTGATTTTCCAGGATCTCTGCCTGTGGAAGAGCCCCCGCAAGAGACAAGACAGGGATGCAGAGCAGGCAGCTCGGTCCCACGCAGGAGCTGCCCACCGCAGCATCTCCAAGCTTCGCTCCTCAATTCCACAGACTTTCTCCCAACTTCAGCTTCCCAGCCGGGATGTGCAAGCAGCTCGGTTGAGAGAAGGTGGAAGCAAGAGTAGCTCTGACACGGCAGGATGAGGGCTTGAATTCAGGCAGCAGAAAGGCTTTGCTGGGCTAAATCCCTTCTGGAGCCAGAAAGTTTTTTGGCGTCCTCACAGCAGTGTCCAGCCTATTGTGGGAAAGCAATGAGTGCCGATCCCAGCGCTGGAGGCAGTGTCACACAGCTCGCGGGGAGTGCTGCGGAACCAAGGCACTTTTGGCTGAAAAACATCTTTCCATAACCACAGGGGAGGAGAGAGCCCGCTGGGCAAAAAAACACGGGCAGGGCAGTTCCCTAGAAATACCCAAACACCTCCAAAAAATAACCTGAGGTAACAACTGTCCCCAGCCCCGTGGCTGGATTCATCCCGTTTATATCTCCCAAATCCCCTGGCTCTCCCAGCTCTGCTATTCCACTCTTCTGGCGCAATTCCTGCCAAGTTCCTCGGGCGCCGATCCAAAAGACAGCTGGGTGTCCCTGCGGCACCCGCAGCCTTTTTGCTGATGGGCACTTTGCTGGGGCAGCTTCCCTTCCCGGGAGCCCGAGGGGAAGGAAGCGCGGCCGGCGGGGCTGGCAGTGACCCGTGGCGCTGCCAGGAGCTGCTCGACGTGTGGCTGCCACTTCCGCTGCTCGGAATTGCGAAGCCGCTGCCTCGGGGCACTGCAGGCAGCTGGCAGGGAGGGACAGGCCAGGGCGCTCCATCCCAGCCTGAAATCCTGGCCGGTGGCCACCTGCCATTCCCGCCGGGATGCGTTTGGTGCCAGAGGCAGGCGCAGCCCCGCGGGGTCAGCCCGCAGCTCCTGATGCCGTGTGCTGGGGGAGAGCCAGACCCGCCCACCAGCTGGTGCTGGCACAGGGAACCTTCAGGTGCTCAGCCTGTTCTGGAGCCCAGGAACTTGCTCCAAGCATGGGGCAGCCCTGAGGAGCCAGGCAGGAGGGAGGCACTCTGTGGAATCCTGAAGTTCACTGGAGCTTGAGCATCTCCCAGTCCCAGCTGCTGCTGCTTTTGGGGTCCATACTGGGACCAGTGTTATTGAGTATCTGCATTAATTATGTGGAGGAAGGGCTGCAGGCCATCCTCAGCAGGTTTGCAGATGACACCAAGCTGAGGGTGCAGTGACACACACAAAGGACAGGGCCATCCAGAGGGACCTGGGCAAGCTCAAGCAGTGGGTCCATGGGAATCTCATGTGGTTTAACAGAACCAAGTGCTGCTGCTGCACCTGGGTTGGGGCAAACCCCGGGATCAACTCAGGCTGGGGATGAAGGGATCAAGAGCAGCTCTGGGGTGCTGGTGGGTAAGGGCTGGCCATGCCCTGGCCATGTGCACTGGGATCCAGAAACCCCCCATGCCCTGATCCCCCAGTGTGGGCAGCAAAGGAGGGGGGATTCTGCCCCTCTTGCCCCACTCAGGTGAGGCCCCATCTGCAGAGCTGCCCCAGACCTGGGGCCCAGCACAGGAAGGACCTGGAACTGCTGGAGAGAGCCCTGAGGAGGCCACAGAGATGCTCCAAGGGCTGGAAGAAAGGATGAGAGAACTGAGATTGTTAATTCTGGAAAAGAGAAAGCTTTGGGGTGACCTAATGGTGGCCTTGCAGTTCCTAGATGGAAGCTACAAGAAAGATTTTTACAAGGATGACAAGACAAGGGGGAATGGCTTCATTCTCCTGTCCAGAGGGCAGGGTTAGGTGGGATATTGGGCAGGAATTGTTCCTGGGAGGGTGGGCAGGCCCTGGCACAGGGTGCCCAAAGCAGCTGTGGCTGCCCCTGGATCCCTGGCAGTGTCCAAGGCCAGGCTGGACAAGGCTTGGAGCAGCCTGGGATAGTAGAAGGTGTCCCTGCCATGGCAGGGGTGGAATGGGATGGGCTTTAATGTCCCTTTCAACCCAAACTATTCTGTGATCCTATGAAAAGAGCAGAGGAGGCTCTTTGATGCTGCCCACTCTCGATGCAGGAGACAGCCAAGTCCCTGGATCTGTGAGGATCCTCCCTGGCTGTGTGCCACACTGGGAAGAGGATGGAGAGGGGCAAGACAGCTTCTCTTTGGGTGTCAATGGGAAAGCATCAGCAATCAGAGCACCGTGGGCAAGAGGAAACCCAAGGTCCTCCCCCACCTTCGTTCATTCATGTCCACGGGTGAGACATCCCGACATTCCAGGGAAATCACTCCACTGCTCCCTGTCCCGGGAATTCCCTGTCTGGAATCACGGAGCAGGCTGCGGCCCTGCAGTCCCACGCAGCTCGGCTGTTCCCAAATCCCCCTCCTTTTTCCCCAGGTGAGCCTCCGAGAAGGAACTTCCCACCAAGAACAGACTTGCCTTGCTCCCAGCAAAGGGAATCTGCACCCTCGCTTGGCTGAGGAATTCAGTGTTACTCAGAAGGGATCCAGCTTTCTCCGTAAGCTCCTGCCTGGCGAGGGGCAGCTGCCGTGCCTGGCCTCTTCTTCCTCCCGGCCCACGCAGGTGGGGGGAGTGCCTGGCACAGAGCTCCTGCTTTCCTGAGCAAAGGAATGTTCCTTGGCTGCAGGAGCAGCAGCAGGAGAGCAGGTGGGCTCCCAGGAATGAAGTGTTTTTCCCTCCCGCCTTGGCTTGAGGAGGCCAGTGTTGCCCTCGCTGTGTTCTGGAAGCAGAGGCCGGAGCCAGGGGAATTTTATCACCCTCCTTCACCTGTTGTCTTCTTCAGAAAATACCACAGATAAGGCTCAAAAACTAGTCCCTCAATTCAGGGGGACTCCTGAGTGTCCTCACCCAAATCCTCCTGAGTTAGTTTTTTCAGCAGAAAACCAAGTCTCAGAGGAACCAGAAACAGACAGCAAAACCACCTGAACATGACCCAAAACTGAGCCCTCAGTGATTCCCATCTCATTCCATTTTTGCTCACTGTCATACACCAAACCATCTTCTCTCACATCCCCCCCAAGGCAGGCTGTGCTCACCCAAGGAGTCCATACACAGCTCCCAGGAATGCTGCACACACCACAGGATTCATGGGGATCAGTGCTAATCTCCAGACTCACTAAACCCAAGGAAAGTGACTCTTTGTTTCTCAAAAAATCTGCAGAAATACTGAAATCAGCAAAATCCTCGTCCTTCCTGCACCAGTAAGCGATGGCTAAACATTATTCTAGATCAAAGGAAGACAGGAATGGCTGGATCAGACTGAAAGCCCATCCAGCCCATCTCTGCCTCCAGCAGTAACTCCCAACAGATGCTCCAGAGGAAGGTGCAAAGCTTCCTCAGTGCACAGACACAAAATAACGTGCCTGAGCAGGACTTCTGATCATCCCCCACAAGGGCACAGGAGCAAGTCCAGTGGCTTTGCTGGTCAAGAGCAATGAGATGCAGGTGGATGGAATCCACAGCAGCTCATTCAGACCAGTGTTACGGGGGAGATGTCCCTCTGCAGATAACGGAGAGAGAGATGAAAGGCTTCCTTCAGTGATTCAAAAGGAGAGTCTGTCTCCACTCTGAATCACTCTGGGAAAGAGCTGATCTCTGTTTGTCGACCAAATAAGGAGAGGAGTTTAAGGCCAGAGCTCTCAAACTGGAGTGGGTGCACCAACAGAAAGAGTTTCGGCTTCATCAACGTCCCTCCGCATGCACCTCCCTTTGATGCCTCCCTCAAACACCAACTGTCACCATTAAGGTGCAAACCACAGGAGAAAGTGAGATGGCCCCCATTAGAGCGCTGAATTTAGGGAAAATTAATTTCCCAAAGCCCTGCTTCACAAGTCTCTCCAGTAATATTCCAGACTAACAAAGGAAATTCCTCACAGAAATCTATACAACATCAGAAACTGCAGAGAAGCATATGTTGAGAACACCTTGAAGAACTGAGCTCTGTCAAATTTCTCCTGGCTGGCAGAGTTGTGACTTCAGGAGAGTTACTTCCACTTTGAATTTCAGCTTGTCCTCTTTATAGTGGGCATAAAGATCATAGAATTGTAGAATTAGGATTGGAAGGGACCTTAAAACTCATCTAGTCCCACCCTCTGCCATGAGCAGGGACACCTTCCATTGTCCCAGGCTGCTCCAAGCCCCAGTGCCCAACCTGGCCTTGGGCACTGCCAGGGATCCAGGGGCAGCCACAGCTGCTCTGGGCACCCTGTGCCAGGGCCTGCCCACCCTCCCAGGGAACAATTCCTTCCCATTATCCCATCCATCTCTGCCCTCTGGCAGTGGAAGCCATTCCCTGTGTCCTGTCCCTCCCTACATGGATGCTCAACCTCCTTCACAAAGCACCTTGTGACGTGCGGATGCAATAGGTGCTGATAGATTAATGGAATTACTAATGGAAAGCAGAGGAAACAGCAGCTGAAAAACCCAAGTCTGCCCATGAGCAGCATTTCCTGCCACAGTGATGCACACAGGGCTGGTGATGACGGCAGCAGAGCCCCTGTGATGTAACACATCCAACATCCTGGAACTCCCGTGCAATCCCGGCAGGTCTGAGCAGGAGCCAGGGTGCACATGGTCCCACACGGCGTCCTCAGCCCGGCAACATGAGCCACAAGTGGCTCACAGAGTGGCTTCAAAGGTGCCCTGACATCAGCAAAGCCACGGCACGGCCGCAGGTCTGGCCAGGCCTACGCACCCAGCTCCTCCTGGAGCGATTATCAAAGCTCTTGAGTCACGGAGCCGTGCTGACCATCACTGAGCGCTGCCTTTGTCCAGTGTGGAAGGACGCCCAGGCCGACAGATCTGACTCTCACATCTTGCTCTCCTTCCCGACAGAGCTTCTTACACAGCACGCTCTGTTGCTGGGCTAGAGGGAATTTTTGTCCTGGTTCTCTTGACGTGATCCTTTTCAGACAGAAACCCCTGACTCATGAAGCCGTGACGTTGAATGTGCTGCTGTGTAAGGCCTGACACAATGAGACACTTGGCACCCGCTTGCTCTGAGTCCAGCCAAGGGGAATATATGCATTTTTAAGAACTGAATATCCGAGTTTTTTTACTTTTAAGGAATAGGGAAGCCTTAGCAATGCTGTAGCAACGAGGGTGACCCAAACACAGTCAATGTCTCCCACTGGAGAGTTAAAAAGGCGAAATGAAAAAATAATGGTTTTCCCTTTTCTTTTGCAATCAGTGGCCAAATATGCTGCTGCTCTTCCGGAATGAGCAGCTGCCAATTCCAGAGGAGAAAATCTCTTGTAGCCAAGTAGCTCAGCTCTTACATTCTCTCCAAGAGCCTGGGAAAAAGGAAAGGCGGCCAGCCAGTCGGCTAAATAATTTTTGGAAATAAGTAGGTAATGGCCCTCCAACACACCACTGCCATGGCAAGCTTACTTGCAGGCTGATGTCTTTTTTTAAAGCAGAAAATTGACACATCCCTGTCAAATCCTTAGATCTCCTTTACAGAAACACTTTGAGTTGATTGTGGGTCAGATTTCCAAGTCACCAAAAGCTCTAAAGGACACAAAGTTACCCCAAAATGAACACATGCAGCAAAATATATTTGGATGAGCCCATCTGGTCTTAGCTAAAATGTACTGGAAGTTGGGTTGGGTTTTGGTTTTTTTGGTTTTTTGTTTTTTTGGTTTTTTTTTTTTGGTTTTGTTTGTTTGTTTGTTTGTTTGTTTGTTTTGTTTTGTTTTGTTTTTGGTTTTTGTTTGTTTGTTTGTTTGTTTTTTATTCCTGCTCCAAGCTTTCAGTTAAACTCTCTGTGCAGCTCTTTGAAAATAGGAAGAACACAGTGTCAGGCAACTGGCCTGATTCCTTTTCTATTTCAGTGTCATTCCAGTGCTTCAGCAGGAAAACCAGGTAACAACCATCAGGAATGGGAAATATTTGAATGTACAGCTGTGCCTGAATGTCCTGCTTGCCAGCATCTGCCAGGTGCTGAAGCATGCACTGATTTGCCATGGAGTAACACCAAATAGTTTCAGGGAGTTTTTGTGCTGTGCTACAGGGTCTGGATCCTCTTGAGCTTGATCAATGTGGAGGTTTGTGCCAAAACAAAAGGTCCTTGGGATGCCTGCCCCATGGATAGTTCCCCTTCCACCCTTGTCAGCTGCTGGCAATGGGGTGAGCTGGGTCAGGGAAAGGCTCTGGATGAAAACCAACCCAACCCATGGGAAGCTGAGCCAAGCTTTCAGAACATACAGGCTGTGACTACCTGTGCTGTCCCTTCCCAGCCCATTGCTTAGGGGACACAGCTGGAGCCACCAGAGCCCTGCTGATGTGGGACTGTGTGCTCCAGGAGGAATGAACAACAGCAAGTGACTGCCTTCAGTGGGTAAGATCCAGTCTTCAGTTAATGGCAGGGCAGATACTGGGACTGGAAGATGGGGATTAACTTCCACGGTGAAACCCCACCTGCAGAGCTGCCTCCAGCTGAGGAGTGCCAGCACAAAGAGAACATGGAGCTGCTGGAGCCTGTCCAGAGGAAAGCATGGAGATGCTCCCAGGGCTGGAGCCCCTCTGCTCTGGAGCCAGGCTGGGAGAGCTGGGAGTGCTCAGCTGGAGCAAAGATGGCTCCAGGGAGAGCTCAGAGCCCCTGCCAGGGCCTAAAGGGGCTCCAGGAGAGCTGGAGAGGGACTGAGGACAAGGGATGGAGGGACAGGACACAGGGAATGGCTTCCACTGCCAGAGGGCAGGGCTGGATGGGAGATTGGGCAGGAATTGATCCCTGGGAGGGGGGGCAGGCCCTGGCACAGGGTGCCCAGAGCAGCTGTGGCTGCCCCTGGATCCCTGGCAGTGCCCAAGGCCAGGTTGGACACTGGGGCTTGGAGCATCCTGGGATAGTGGAAGCTGTCCCTGCTCATGGCAGGGGAAGGAGTGAGGTGAGCTTTAAGGCCCCTTTCCATGAAAACTATTCCATGATTCTGTGCCTGGAGAGCTGCAGCACAAAGCAGCTGGAGATGTGTGAGCAGAGTTCAGCATGTTTTTGCATGTAAGCAGAGCTCCTTCACTCTGGAATTATTGGTTATTAATGGAGCTGCATCCTGCAATGCTGTTTTAATAACACTGAGGAAGCACTTGGAAACATCAAACAGATCAAACCCCTGTAACAAAGCTCCTGCAAGGGCTCCTGAGATGTTTCCTGCCCCAAAGGCCAGCACTTCCCATAGAGAGGAAAAGTGGGAGGAAAACCACTGAGTGCCCCCACACTGGAGGGTCTCCTGCATCCCAGCACTGCTTCTCACCCGCAGGCACAGGCAGCTTCATTTTTCTGTCTAGAGTGAACTTTTAAGGAAAAGTATTCAGGGACAAAAAAGCAACTGTGCCCCTGATTCTCCTACAAGGCCCTGACCCATGGCTGTGCCTCGACCACCTGCTCGGGCTGACATTCACGGAGCTGAGGCTGGCAGAGGCTTGGGCACATTCTAGCCAACTCCAAATGCCAGTTTTGTTTTCTGGAGACACCATTTTCCTGTGTTTTACACAGTCTTACCCTCTGTTACTGAAAAAAAGGTCTGTGTGTGATTCAAGGTCAATTTACTGCACAAAGGACTTGGTTTCCTGTTATCAAGCCCAGACTTTCAGGGTAAAAATCCCCTCGCTGCACGTCCTGTAGAGAAACACAAGTACCATGAACAGAATATAGCATGACATGCTTGGAAAAGAAACCAGTACCTTGTATTTGCCTCCCACATCCCCCTTCTCTCTCTGGTGTTTGCCCAAAGGCCTCCAGGGCAGGGCTGGGTGCTTTTCTTATAAACAGCTATGAACCTTCCTGAAGGATGTTAAATCACAGAACTGTGGAATGGTTTGGATGAGAAGGGACCTTAAAGCTCATCTCATTCCACCCCCTGCCATGGGCAGGGACACCTTCCACAATCCCAGGTTGCTCCAAGCCCCATCCAACCCAGCCTTGGACACTTCCAGGGATGTGAGTGTTGAATCCACTGATCACAGCCAGAGTATTTGCATTCCAATTTTTCCAGCGTAAAGCCAGCTCCACAGCCAGGTATTCACACCATCAGCCAATCAATTCTGCATTAGAACAGTGGGTCATTGATGCTCCGGGAAATGCCAAACAGCCCTGTCTGGCACATGGATACCCGGGGCGGCGTTTCCTATGGAAAACTGTGAGCCTTCGGAATCTCAGCCTCCGCTTAAAGGAAAGATCTGCATGCCAACCAGACTTAAATTAGCCTTGGAAACTGATTCTGGAAAATGTGCCAGCTCAGATGCAAATCCCTCTTACTTACCTCGTGATGACAACAAAAGCCTGGTGAAATTTTACTCATCCATTAACAGAAAAGACCTTGCCCGGTGACACACGTGGGTGGGATTCCAGCAGGGTGACATTATGCTTTTGGCACGAGGGCCTTGGCCCCCAAGAATGGCAGCCCTGTGGCATGACAAATGCAGGCCGCAGCCACATACTTTACCTGCTGACTCAAGGGGAAGAATGCAGAACTTACAAAAATTAAACTGCCAGCCAAAATCCTGAGATGGTAATCTCACAGAACAGCCCCTGGGGTCAAAGATTGATGATTGGAATTACACTCAGGAAAACACTGGCTGATTTCTAAACACCTTCAGAGCAAGGTATAGCCAAGACATTCCACGGGGGTCACTTCCTAAATCCACTGGAGGGAAAACATGAGCACTCACTCACTGGGACAGTGATTTTTGTTTCACCACCATGGATAGAAGCCCCTCCATGCTCCATTAAAATCAAGGGCAGAACTCTTCTGTTTTTAGCAAGAACTCATCTTCGTTTCTCCTGCTGCTGGGTTATGTTTCATTTCTCCTCTCTGCCATCTCTTCAAAACTGAAACAGTAACAGTAGTGATCAGATCAGATGACTTCCTAGATCACAGGAAGCCGTGGAAATCCCAAAAGAATCCTCTGTTTTCAGGTGAAAACCTAATATTGACACCTGTCCACCTGCTTCCCGCACAGCACCAGGGGCTGGGGTTATTTTCCTGTCGAGGACAGGGTATTTAAGGATGTGGTTGAGACGATGTGCTTTCTGTTTGATTTCAGTTTGAAACCGAGACTGCTCTTCTTGTTAAACGCTATCTCAGAAAGAAGGAAGGATTTCAAGAAGCCCCACTAACCTGGCTGTGGCTTGGCAGGTTGAGGATACCCACATCACAGCGACTGAAGAGCTTGAGGTTGCGATAAACGAGAACAGGTTCCCCTTCTTTGCCGGTTTCCTGAAAAACCCTGGGTAGCATTCACTTTCCCCTTACAGAAGGTTCCTAATATTCTGTTTTTTAAGCAGCTCTTAATCTTAATTGCTGTTGGGATCTTTGGGCGATCAAAGGGAGGATGGCTGTGATTCTTTGTGTTACTCACTGCTGCATTAGCACCGGGATCAAATATTCATTTATTTTGGTTGGGGAGGTAACAGTCTCCTTTCACTGCACGCACACAATTACAGTAAGCATGCAGGGGACTTGCCAAATGATGCATGAGGGGAGGAGGAGAATCTTTGAAGAAAATTGTTCAAACGTAATTTAGTTCACTAATTGGCAAGGGACCGTTACTAACGAATCGCTTCTGTTTTATGTCAGTAGTGAATCAGGTTGATGATGTGTAACATACATTAAGTCAGTTAATGAGTATTAACTAGAATTGCGACTGAAACACAAGAAAAAGGGGTTTTCACCTTTAACCAGCCAAGCAGAATCACCAATAAATAAAAGGATATGTGTAAGTGGCTTAGACGATTCCAATCTGCAGTGGAAAGACTTTTCTTAGAATCTGATGGTAACCATAACTTTGTAGGAAAAAAAAAAATCAGACGCTTACTGTGGCACTTCATCACCACTTATTTTACTTCTAACTAAGCTTGAAATGAAAATTACTAAAAGTCATTACCGTAAAATAGCTGATTAGAACCCAATGTGAACTGAGACAGTGAGTCCTGGCCCCGGCTACAAGACCAGGGCATCGTGGGGCCAGTGAAGGCGTGTGTTGACTTGGTGGTGGCTGTGTGTGCACTCTCACTGGGGGACAGGACACTTGGCATCTCCCAGTCTGCACCAGGCAGGCTGGTGTGCCCCTAACCCTTGGGGTCAAGAGGGGGTGATCACCTTGCTGGAGCAGCCACAGTCCCAGCCATGCTCCAGTCTCACCTCTGTGTGTGACCCAACAGCAGGACACGGCTCTCATTGCAGTCAGGGCTGAGAGCCCTGAGAGCCCAGCAGTGCCAGGGCAGAGCTGTGAGGTGACAGCAGGCCCATGTGCAGAACCTGCCTCACTCGTGGATGTGCAGCCCTGAGAACAAACACTGTTACAAAACCCAGGCAGAAGGAAAGTTTCTGGCTGCCTCTGGCATGTGAACAAACTGGCTTATTAGGCCACAGGTGCAAAAATGAGAACATGGAGTGAAAGTGAGGATAAAATGGAGAATTCCTGTGTTCTGCAGGTTTTGTGAAATAGGTATCAGGCCATGGAACCTGCCAGGCACTGCAGGGGGCTCAGGGGCCTGTTTGCCATGGGCCAAGGAGGGACAGCTGCAGAATTGGCTTTAGGATTGCAATCCAACACTCCACTACCTGGAGAAGGAGGGTGGCAGAACATCTCAAAGGGCTCAGCCCGGGTATTACCTCTGCTCAGTCAGGCAGGTCCAGCATGGCTTTTAACTCAGGATTTTCACCTTTCTGGCTACGCAGAATCAAAGCAGAAGGAAGATGCATCAATCCCATCTCCTGGCAGCTTTAGGCAAGGAAAGATCACTGTTCCAGCAGCAAGAAAGGGCCCTGATGTCTGCAGCCAGTCTTGGACACTGCTACAGCAGATGACAGCTCCAGACTCTGTAGATCAGTACTTGTCATGTGTTGTTCTCCTTACCTGTATTTGCAGCCACCAGGTACCTTTCTCACAGCTGGCTCTGAACTGGGTGTATTGCAGCACAATTTATATCACACAACTGCTGAGCCCCTTGGCACACAGTGGGGTGCTGGTTTAGAAATAAGCTGATAATACAGTCATGGCAACACTACTTGCAGAGTCAGAAGAAAAACCTAAACATCCAGCACCAGCAGAAAATGTGTAGAGATTAGTTTATCTCTGCACTCAATAGAGATAAGACTCCTTCTTTGAAAAAACAATCTAAGCTCCGGAAACAGCAGAAAGGATGAAGTTAAGCACAATGTGGTGGATCATGAGACATGCTGCCTGCTGGCATTGATACCTCAGAGTGCATCTGGAAATAATGTCATTAAATAGGGGTGACAGAGTGGCACAGGACAGTCCAGCCCCAGAGGAGGGGATTTATCCAGTGAGGGGCAGGGGGTGTGAGGGAAAGAGGCGGAAAGAAGCACACGGATACCATTCATGTGAAATGATAAATCCTTAGCTTAAGAACATCAAACAAGTGCAGCTGGTTGACAATGCCATGACAGTTCTGAGGTTTGTTGTCTCTTGGAAATCCAGAGTTTTCACGAGACCAACAAACATGCAGAAATACACATGGGATGGGGAAGAGCTAAACACTGGTCTGTACAGTCAGATGACAATGCAAACTCACACCTTCCAAATGTATTCCATGTCAGAACGAGCATAATCTCCTGCCATTCAGAGGAAGCTTCTCTGGCTCACTGACCTTCCTTTTCTTCTCGGGACCTACTACCTCTTCCTGGCTGAAGGCAAGGTTCAGGAGGTTTATCTGTAACAACCATCAGAAACCAAGATCATTCTCACAGGGCATGCTCCTGCAACATGAGTTTAAAAGTACAGCTTCCAAAAGTGTCATGTGTGTGCCTGGATCCTCTTGGCTTTGCTCAGTGTGATCCTGTTCTCCAGAAAAGTAATTAGGCAAGGAATCAAAGCTTGGAGTACTGGATGGAGCTGGGAATGTAAGAGTTGTATAAGCAACAGGTTCAGCTTCAGGGACAGGGAATGGGTTTGGTGACAAGAGGACAGGACCCATCTCCCCATCACTGACAGAAAATAGCAGGAGCAAGGAGATCTTTGAGGAATGTAATAGTTGATAGGGCATTTGTTTCTCTACCAACCTCAGATAATCATAACATATGGAAAAGAAGGGGGCACTTAGGTCAAATTTGTGGTCACAGCCTTTCAGGAGAAGATACACAAGTCCCTCTGTACATCAGGGAATTCAGTGTGAGCGGGTCAATCTCAGGCTTCAAAACTACCTGTGAGTCTGTGAAAAATAACTAAGCCAAGCAGGCTTTTTTCCAAAAGGCTTAACTTCCCTCTAGAAAGACACAAACCTCTCCCAGAAATACTCTGAGCCTGCAAACCAAGAGGTTAAAAAACAGAGATAAATATATGTGAGAATATATGTGAGTCAATGGAACAGACACTTCAGACAGACCACAGGGAGATGGACAGCCAGGACGACAGCTGAAGTGTTGGCTGTGCCAGGGGACAAACTCACTTATCCTCCTTTATCATGTCACATATTTGCATTTCTACAAGAATAATCCGGAGCTGCTGAGAGCAATGTGTGCTGTGGCCCACCCAGAAGGGACGAAGCATAGTCTGGCAATGTGGCCTCTCTCACTGGAGCTGAGGGGACACACCATGGCACAGAGCTTCTCCTCCAAAACAAAGCTCACTTGGATGACAGCGAGGTGAATGGAGAGGGAAAGGAGTGCTAGGAGAATTCCTGCTCCCAAACAGGAGTACCTCCCTCTAGTGTCACCGCCAGGCACGAGGAGCCTCGGAACTGCAGCAGGGGAAGCACAAGGAGTTAATAAAGAGCTGTTCCAGAACACATCCCGGTGGTGAGCACAAGGTCTCCAGATTACAAGATGTGGTCATTATAGAATTCCCCACTCACGTCACCAAGGCTTGCTTTCCATCTGACCTTGGAATGAGGCTTCGGCAATCTCTGCATAGCAATGGGCTTTCTAATGTGTGAAATAGCTCTGATTAGGGTTTAACAGCAAAATACTTTGAAACAGCCTAACTTCGTCTCTCTATCGTGTTTCAAATTGTTTTTCTTCCCTCCTCTTCATTATGAGCAATACAATGTTGCTTAATGCAAAAAGGACAATTTCCTTTCCCTAAAAACAAAGAAAACAAGAAGGTGCCAAAGTGGGCTGGGCAGGTTCTCCCTCAACCTGCACAGTCAGGCTGACTGAGCTTTCCAAGGCTGCCCATGGTGTGTTTGCTTGAGGACAGAGCCATGGGAGGCTCTGTGTTACAGCTCCTCACCTGATACTCAGCTGCTCCAACTGGCATCTTTGGCAGCTATTTACCTTCCTCTCCCAGGCATGGTTTTAACCTGTCTGCTTCCTTTCTTTTTTTGAAGTGAAGGGCTCAGAGGAGGGAACACTGCATCCAAAACCTCTGCAGTGTTAACACAGCTGCAGGGGTTGTACCCTCTCCTGCTGGCCACACAACAAAGCAGGGGCACAATTCCCAGTCTCCCAGCCCCATCACCTGGACGAGGCAGCTCTCCTTCTGTTTTAGCCTAAACCTAGCTAGAGCTGGTGCTTTAATTCCCTCTACCAAGGAATGGATCTTCCACAGCCCAGAAAGCTATTCAGTGAAGGTTTTACCCCTTTGCTATTCCTCCAGAATTTCCTGCATGGATAGGATACTTGTGAGGTGGAGAAATAGCCACGATGAGCAGCTGCTTGCACTCCAGCTCCCCTCAGTTCTCCTGCCCTTTACCACAGGCAGCACGAGCACCTCTCAGGAACCTGAGATGAGGAGTGAAAACATCCGAGGAAGCCATGGAGGGCTCTAGGGAAGCACTATTCACCCATGCAATGAATCAGATGTCAGCAGTGAGAGGTATTTCACCAAAGCCAACGTGTCCAACGTGTCCTGGCCTGTCCCTGCCCAAGCTCACGTAGGAGCTTGGAGCCAGGAACAGACCCCAAGTCCAACTTCAGCTCCCATCCTTAACCAAACACTCCAGCTTCTTGCCCAGAAAAGCTGCTCTAAAGGGGATTAAGTCACATCTGACGTGTGCTTATTTGACTTGAAGCAGAAAGTAAACCTCCTCAACGGTGTGGTGAGAAGCAGGAAATCCCTCCCATTGATTAAACATACAATCAAAGCCTCCACAAGTTCATTAATTCTAATGTTTCCCATGTACTGGGATGCTTCACTTGAATAACTGATGTCAGAGCAAGCTGTGAGAATGCTGCTTTTCCTCTTACACAACCTCAGCCCCACAGATGAGCCAGGTGCTGTGAAAGCAGGTAGGACAAGGTGCAGCCCCCTGCACCCTCACCCTAAAATGGGACCATGCTGACAGGTGGGACAAAGCCCAGAGCAAGCAGCAAAGGCAGCAGCAGCTCCATGACCTCCTGACTCTGAGTCCAAGGCAGAGTTCAGGGTCTGGGTCATACTATGAACACAGAGTGAGTTTGAATCTCCTGTTTTACTACGTGTAAAAAGGCAATATTTTGCCACAGGAGTTTTCCTGTAGAGCTACAGCTAGCTTGTGAATCATACAAGTGTTACTAATTTCTGACATAAAATCCCAGGACAGCTGCACGTTGTCTGGAGAAGATATCAGGCTAAAAATAGATTAGACTTATATTAAAGCCTTCCCAAGGCAGACTGGTGGACAAAACAGAGTGAGCAGACCACAGCCACACTGCTATTCTTAGATAGACACAATCAGGACCCAGTTTTGTGTTCTGCAATTTGCAATCCCCAGTGTCCCCATGTATTCTGGCCAGAAATTCCCAGCATAAATTGAAGAAAATTTACAGCTCTCCTGACATGTTTTGCTTCCCAAGGCATCCTATGCAGAACAGCTAAAATTGCACAAGAGCATTCGGCTGTGTCCCTCTTTGTCCCTGCTGCCTCATGCTGGGGTTTGGCACTTGGCAAATTTTATGCCCTCAGAAGAGTTCCCTTTGTCTAGGACACGGAGGGTTTTGTTTGGTACCTTGTAACTATCCCCACAAATTCACAAGCACATGAATGTCAAAAGAAGTGCAGTTCCATCGAGCAAGCTGGAAGAATAAGGGCTGAGATAGAAGACTGAGCTGCTGAAATAAGGCAGAGTGACCCTCAGGTGTCAGGACAACACAGTTTGTGCAGGGGATTCTCATCATAAGGAATGTTAATCAGAGTGACCTGGGGCATCCTGTGATTTCAGCTGCAGCTACAACTGACTCAACAGCAGAGTAAACTCTTGACATTTCTAAAAATCAACCCACATTGGTTCAGATTGGTCCCCTAAGACCTAATTCCTGCCTGCTCACTGACAGCTGGCTGCTCTGTGCTCCGAAGCACAGCAAAAACCCAGGGTCACAGGACACATCATGGTGTCAGTGAAAGCATCAGAGGAGATGGACATGAACTGAAACCATGGAATCAGATTCCCAGAATGGTTTGCGTTAGAATGGATCTTAAAGCACATCTCATTGCACTCCCCTGTCATGAGCCTGGACACTTTCCACTAGCTCAGGTTGCTCCACACCCCATCTAAGCTGGCCTTGAGCACTTCCAGGGAAATACACGAAATTCCATTTAAACATAAAGACAAACTTTTTAGTTTTTTATTGTGAAGGCAACCAAGTAGTGGTCAAAGTCATCCAGGGAGGTTGTGGAGCCTTCTGCCTTGGAGATATTCACCACCTGAGAGGACAAGGTCCTGAAGAACGTTCTCCCTTTCCCTGTGCTCCCAGCAGGTTGGTCAGCCCTGCTGATCCCCAGCTGGCCCTACTGACCCCGGCGGCTGTGCAGGGGTGGCTCTGTGGTTAAACCCCAGAACTGGGCTCCCATCAGTTTCCAGTGCCATGGTCACACTGACATCAGTGGAATCCATCCTGATTTCCATCTGTGCTGGGTGTGAAAGCAGACTTACACAGGTGGAACAATGAAAAGACCCTCACTGTGGTGCTGCTGTGGAAAACTGCCACATTTTTGTGCCTAGCAAACCATGCCTACACATTGCTGATTATCACCAGTCCTCTTCCTTTTCTTCAGCTCCTGATAAAAAACTTTGTTACTCAGTGTCACTCTTGTCTCATGTCCCGTTCTGCATCTTGTGTGTCTTGTAGATTTTAAAGGATTAACAGATCCTTCTAGAGTATTAAAAAAAAATGCTTCAAAATTCCTGTTAGAAGACAAAATTACCAATACCCTCAATCACACTGTCCACTTCCATGATGGACATTCTCATTGCTGGATCACAATCACTTCCCAGAATCCTGATTCCAACTCTGTAACTGATGGGAAAAAGACAATGGACACTCCTTCTGCCTACTAGGCTGCTACCCAGCAGCCCCTCATGGGATATTAGAATATTAGAAGTGTCCAACCTTAATTTATGTGGATTTCTCCAGAGGGTCTGGCTGCTAGAATGTACAGCATGAACACATGGAATGGCAGCCAGCACGGAAGCACCACATCTTCCCACAGATGTCCCTGGGGGAGCTGCCAGGGAATCTGAGGGTGCAAGGGTTAAATCTCCCTGGATCTCTGGGGTGACAGGCCTCACCTCTGCATGCAGAGATCACCAGGAAACTGTTTCCTGCATGCTAGACAGGGATAACTCATGGAAGGGATGAATGGCCCCAAGATACAGCTAAGGATCTGACGTGAACTGAGAGAAGCCAGGAATTTCCTGACCTCCCTGTCTCACTCCTCCCAGCATGGCCTGAGCTCAGAGGAAGGAGAGGCAAGCTCATCTCTGAATCTTTCTCTCTTCATTGCTTGGGTCTGTGTAGCTTCAGCTGGTTTGGAGGAGAAAATGTTCTGGGAACTTCTCATCAGATACAGCACTCTTGATAGACAGACAGAGATAAACCTTGCTGCTTTTTTTGTCTTCTGCAAAAGTTCAAGATAATGACATTGCCACAGAAAAATGCTTTCCTATTGCTCTGCACATGGCAGGTTTCATCCTTCAACTGCCTTCTGTCGTGGCACTTCTGAATGTGGTTTGCCTGGGAAAAATCAGACAACAGAGGTCTTGATCTCCAAGCTGTTGTTCTGCAGTTGAACACACTTGTGCTGACCTTTACTGCCAGAAGGAAGCTGTGTACAACACTGCAGCTCAGCAGGGAACAGGAGCTGTGGAATGGTTTGGGCTGGAAGGCATCTTAAAGCCCATCCATTCCACCCCCTGCCATGGACAGGGACACCTTCCACTGTCCCAGGCTGCTCCAAGCCCCAATGTCCAACCTGGCCTGGGACACTGCCAGGGATCCAGGGGCAGCCACAGCTGCTCTGGGCACCCTGTGCCAGGGCCTGCCCACCCTCCCAGGGAACAATTCCTGCTCAATATCCCATCCATCCCTGCCCTCTGGCAGTTGTCCCTCCAGGTCCTTATTCCAAGGGCCTCTCCAGCTCTCTCAGAGCCCCTTTGAGCACGGGAAGGGGCTCTGAGGTCTCTATCAGGGTAAGTGACACTGATCCCTGGCACACCAGTCAGGTATTACTGCATCATCCATGAAAGTCTGTGTCCACACAATCCCTTGGAGAAAGAGCACATGGCCAGGTAGCCAAGTTCTCTGCACAAGGAGCAGCAGCTGGAGGCCAGACAGACAGTCTTCTGAGGCCTAAAGCAGCCCTGATTCACAACACTTAGGTATGAACCTCTCCCCTGACATCTCAGTTGCAGACAGCTCCCATCAGGAGAGCTGATCCACATGGCAGGAGCCCGCCTCCAGCAGCCAATGAATCCCAGAGCAGGATCCCTCAGCCACCACTGATCCCACTGGGATGCCCACACAATGCCAAGTGTCAACACTCCCTCATGTCCCACAGCAGTCTGCAAGCACGGCCAGCCCAGCAGCAGGAGCAGTGTCTGGCAGCAGCTGATGAAGCCAGAAACTTGGGAGGCAGAGCAGCCTGGTGCTGTGCTGATACAGCCACACCATTCCCAGCTCAGGATGAGCCAGGGCTCCCTGCACGGCTGCCTCACTGTGCACTGAGACTGTGCTCCAAGGACCACCCCAGAACTTCAGCCCACAGCTTCCTGATGGGAGATAAAAGTTTGCAGAGGCGTTCACATGGTCAGATTTTACTCATCTTCTAGTTCTGTTTCATTCCAAACTCATTCCACTGCAGCATGTTTGCTTACACAAAGACAAAGCTGACCAAAATCAATTTTCAGGACAAGGACATTAAAGGATGTTCTTTACAAGAAGATAGAAGAGTTTGCTGAAGAACTCAGAAGTTTTCCCATGTTCAGTGCAGGACCTCATTCTCATCAGCAGATTTCTACAAGTTAAACTAGTGGGCAGCAATTCTCTATTTCCCCCAACTCTTCACAGCTCCTAAAATGCCAGTGGAAAGAAGGAAGATGCACAAAGATAGCACAGGAGGACAAACCCTTGGCTGATGCAATCAGAAGGCTCCTGAAGCCAGGAGAGGTGAGATAATTTACATGCTGGTGCCTAACTCTGGACGATTAAGTGCAGAGATGCTCTGCTGGGAAAGGGCAATCTCTCATTTGATCCTGAGGATCATCAATCATGAGATGGCAGACAAGAAGCTAGTGGAGTACATGGAAATTTTTCCCCAACCTGCAAAGCCCTCTGCCAGAGACACTCTGTGACCACCCCTAAAGGCCAGTTCCAGCTCTCACTGGGCAGGAAGAGCTGCTTCTCTTTTGGCAGATCCACATCCTTCGCCTCTCCCATGTTGATTAGACAAAAATAAGCCTTTAATACTTTCATTCCTGGTTTTTCTGAAGAGCTCTAGGTCAGCAAGATAATGACCAATAAACTCAATTCCAGTTTTTATTTTTGGTAACCAAGCAATCAGAAGGATTCACTCCAGCTGAAGAGCAGAAATGTGCTCACCCACATTTCCAAAAGCAACTTGTGACAGTGGGTAACGGTTTTGAACTCAGAACTTCTTGAATATCAAATCCTCATGCAAACAGCAATTTTCTGTGACACTCCAAATTGTTCCAGTTAGTTCTGAAAATTTTGGCATTCTCACCCCAACCCAAGAGCTGGAAAACACTATTAATAGTGTCTGGATGGCAACAAGGTGTTCACATCCACACCCCACCAGGTCTGCTCTTCCCTATCTCACCTACACCTGACCCTGTCAGACAACACCTAACTCAGACTTCCCATCCATCCCAGCTTCTCCTCATTTTTTAGGACAAACTTCACCCACCAGCTTGGCTTCCTGATTCACATGGACTACACAATGGTCATTTGTTTTAACCACTTCCTTCAGAAAAGAAGGGAAAGTCCCTCTCATATGGAAAAGAGTGTCAAATTTTTATTAGTGCAGGCTTTACCGTGATGATTCTAACTACTGGCTTGACTTTGTTTTTCCCTAAACTGGGTGAAATATTAGCCAGCTTCTAAGCTATGAGGTTTTAAAAATAGCATCAAAGAATACATTAAGAAAAGAATCTCCCAGGGCTTGGGATTTTTTTTTAAAGTCTTTGGAAGCACATGATGGATAAAGTGATTCTTCCATTTTTCAGCAACTAATGCTGTTTCCACCACCTTCAGACACTCTCACTTCTGCTCCCGAATTCTAATGAAATGCACATGCTGAGAGAGGTGTCTGGTGCTCTGCTGGCCATCGTGACAGCCCCAAAAGAAGGTCAGAGCATGAATCAGTGGGGCAACCATGAGTTGCAAACAAAAAAGGCTCCTGTTTTCACAGACAACAGAATAAACAATGATCAGAAGGAAAGCGGAGGATGTGACATGGAAAAAAAAATGTGGTTAAAGTTTGAAAAATACCAGCCTAGGCACAGAAGTTCACTTCTAAGATCCAGAGTCAAGGCAAATATCTCGCAGATGCCTTTAGAATGACAGGGTGAGTTGCAGTCTGCCGGTGCTGTCTGGGTTAGACACCCGGGATTCTTTTCAACAGAGGCGGGGAAAATTTTAGTAGCAATTTCCTACTCTCGTTAACTTATCCTGTGAAGATGCAGTTTCTGACCATTCAGGCTCACATGATTCTCAGCTAATTTGAATGGGAGCTGGATCAAGTGGCAAGTCTGGTGGTATTTAGAGATTTGCCGTGTCACTGAACAAACCTCTGCACATGCCCATGAGTTTGGGCTCTGACGGTGACTCAGGGTTTGGCTGGGCAGCCTTCAGGGTGGAATTAATCTTTTACTTATCTAAAACAACCTACCTGGTCTATTCTAATTCTTTGTGCTGCCCCAACAACCATCAAAAAAAGAGATCAGTACCTCCAGGGGATAATTCTTCCTACCCCAGAGGGGAAACCAAAAAGGGATAGGATTCATTAGGTACCTGTGACTCATTGTAAAGAAAGTCTGGAAGCAAGAGGGGAGAGGTGAAGACCATATTAGGCAAAAAATACACCCTTCAAACATAAAATAGAGTGGTGACTTCAGACCCTTAATCCAAAAGCACCCACAGGTAAACCAGCCTGGCTGGGACAGAGAAAGGCTTCATCTATGTGTGTTACTCACAGATACCAACTCCAGAGAACAGAATCAAATTCTGGTACTGGGTGCAGGAAAAAAACTGATCATGGAAAGCTTCTTCCTAAATGCTTCCAGTTTATGTTTACATCCCTCTGCTACTCTGTAGCCTCTATGTACTGTGACCTTGCACAATAAATCCAGTAATTTAGTGAATTTAGAGTCATCTTTGATGATGCAATGATCCATGGCAGTGAATTCCCCTGTGCCTGGACTATCTCAGAACTACTAAAGCTTCCTCACCTGCTGACACGCCCTTGAGCAAGGCATCCTGTCCATCTCCTTTATTCTCCTCTTATTCTTCCTACCTGCAACCCAAACAGCAAAGCAAAATTAGCTACAAAGTGCTTAATTTAAAAAAAAAAATCTGGAAGCCTGACTAAACCACTGAGGCAAAATCCCATGAAATTGTGTAAGCTTTGCTCTTAGACACTGCCAGCAGTGGCAATTTATTCCTAGAAAGAGAGATTTCAGCATGAAGTGTCATCTGAACATCAGCTTGCAGCAGCTCTATCAATTATAATCTCCTTTTTAACCTGGATCTAAGAAAACAAAGCTTATGTCTAGACATGCCCTAAGTGTGAGGGGTGGGGGAAAGGAAGGGAGATTTCCCCTGGTTAATATTTATTAACCTTTCAGACAGTTTCAATAAAATTTGAGGGGGCGTCCAAAGTGCCCCAGTTTCATGAGATCAGGAAAGGGCTTAGAAGAGGAGTGTCATGTTAAAATCCCCAGAGCAACAAAAGTGGCAGGATGAGTTAATTCCTTATCAGTCATCAGAGAATCTGCAGGAGAAAGACCTGCAAAGGTGATTTCACAGGCAGGGAAGCTGCTTTATCCTACTGCCCGGCAATCCCAGGAATGCTATTTACCACTTTGTCACTAGATGGTATTGTTCCACAGGCTATATCCCAGAGCCTCGAAGGTCAAACACAGCATGGTATAGCAAAGACTGTGTTGATTAAAGCCACAGAAAAGGCTTTTTTTCTCATGTATTCTCATGCATGGAAGTTATCAGCAAAAGTCAAACTGTAACAGCTAAAGGAAAAGAGCTTTGTTGAACATGGAGATAATGTAACTTCATTTTGATGATCTGGGCATTTCCTCCATATCTCAAAAAAACTGTTGAGATAAAGTAGTGCAAAGATACTGATACAAAATTAAATGTTTCTGTTAACAAACCAAGCCTAATCAACCAGCCCTTTGTTACAGTTGGGTCTGATCTGACACAAAATTCAAACAGCCTGACAAACTCTGCTCATCCAAAACCTAAATATTAGAGAATCACAGGATCATGGAATGGGTTGATTGGGAAGGGACCTGAAAACCAGTCCCACCACTGCCATGGGCAGGGACACCTTCCACTGTCCCAGGCTGCTCCAAGCCCCAATGTCCAACCTGGCCTTGGGCACTGCCAGGGATCCAGGGGCAGCCACAGCTGCTCTGGGCACCCTGTGCCAGGGCCTCCCCACTCTCCCAGGGAACAATTTTCTCCTCTCATGTCTCGAATAACCTACTGTTATTAACAGCACTGAAAGACCTTACCAAGACATAGTGTGGAGTACATTATGCTGGGATACAATCAGGAGCAGAAGCTCCTTCAGTTTTGAAACCGGGCATTTATTTACCTGTATCTTCAAGGCAAAAAGAAGACACTTCTGTTTTCCTGCCTGGATGGGTGCCACTTTTGTCCCCTTCGTGCTCATTTGAATCTGCTCTGACAGGGCAAGGGTGATTCTGTAAAGCAAATGATGTTTTGTCTTACTAACATAACCTAAAAAATACACCCAGGTGGTAAATCCATAAAGAAAATGTTTCTTTTAAGGAGGTTTTTGCCAGATAAATTCTATTTTTCCAGTGAGAATCAAAGAGAGCTATTTCTACACCTTTGTGCTCTCCTCCTCCTCCTCCTCTTCCTCACAGTCCAGCCCTTGGTGGGAGATCTCAGTAGGGCTGTTCTTCTGGATCAGGTTGCTGTCAGCCTTCCTCACCCTCTTCTTCTCAGTTGTCACTCTGACTTTCATGAAGTGGAAGTCAGTGGAGACTGAGCCCACTCTGAGGTTGACAGGATCCCCAGCAAACAGCAGGTCACCAGGGCTGCCATCTTCCTTGAAGCCAGGGGGCTGGTAATCCTTGGGAGTGACTGCACAGGGAGAGGGAACTCCATCAGGTCAGGGAAACTGAGTTCCATCTCTCTTTAGTCTGATTTAGAAAGAACAAGTATTAACCAGCTTTGAGTAACATTGACTACTAAAAATATTCCAGAGTTTTTTCTGTTTGTTTGGGTTTGTTTTGTTTTGTTTGTTTTTGGGGTTTTTTTGGGGTTTTTTTTGGTTTTTTTTTTTTTTTTAGAGGAAGGGACAGAATGCAAAGGGTAAAATGAGCTGAGCAAATGTTATCAGTGAGTTCAAAGAAAAAAATGCTTTAGGATACTGAAATACCATTAAAGTGCTGGAGCAAAACCTGACATTGCTTGTACCTTAAGGAAACAAACTTTAAAAAACCCAGGGAAGGATTTCTCCCTTTCACATCACATAGCTGTACTTACATGGATTTCAAACCTTTCCTAAAAACATCTGCCATCCCTGTGCATGGGAAAGATTTACTGTGTTACACCATTCCTCAGTGCTATCAGCCAACAGCTCCTTCCATCTCACCTTTTCTATGCTTTATTTTATTCACAGGGCTCACACTTATTAGAGAGACTGATGGAATTCTTCCCTAAGGCACACACTGCTCTCCACCTACCATCGTTGTAGTAGAGGAGTTTCATGCTCAGGGTGATGTCATTGGGCAGTGGCCCGAGGTCCTGCAGGAGCAGGTACAGGGTCCTGAGCAGGAGCCTGCTGGCCTGTTTGACATCCTTGCTGCACAGCCCAGCCACAAACTCCCTGTGGTTGCTACAATCAGAAGAAGAATAATGGATTCGTTATCCTCAGTCATGAATATTCACGATCCAATTACACACACAGAGCACCCACTGACTTGTCTGAAACCACCAGTGACAAAGCTACAATGTCTTTATGTGATTTCCAGATAAACAGGGAAGTGAAACAGGCTCCAGGGATGGGGTGGCATCCGCAGAATACCCCGCTCCAAACTCAGAGGCCTGGCATTTACATTTGAACAGACTTCTGAGCTGGGGCAACCATTATACAAATGTCATGACTCACTTGTTTGAACATGATTAAATTGGATCAAAGGACCATAAAACAAGTGCCTTTCGCCTAAGCAATTTCAAGAACGAGAGGAATGAGTTGAGGATCCCATCTAAAGCCAATTCATCACAGGGGTTATTTCCAAGTCCATTCTGCAGTTTTTGAAGAGAAGTGAATTGCATGTTCTCACTCAATTCCATGTAAGAAAAAGCAGCTCAGAGGCACATTTTTCAGCAGTGACAAAGGGGCATTCCTCTCACCTCCTTCACTCCCCCAAATGTCAGCTGGCTGCTCCAAGCCAGCAACCCAGACAGAGACCCATGGGTGACATGAGTGGGATGAATGGCACTCCAGAGGAGTTTGTTTCTCTTTGATTAAAACTGAGGTAGATGAGATGAGCAACTCAGAGCAGCCAGCTAACTTCAGACAGAGCAGATGAATCACTGTGTGACTAAGGGACCTGAACTTCCCTAACTTTCAATGAGAAGAGGTCATAAAAATGTGTAGCTCCTTCATTACATCCTTGGAAGATCCCTGACAGTACATGTAGGCTGGAGGGTGCCCAACACCATCACCCCAAATTGCATCAAAAGCAGTGAAAAAGTAACCCAAGAATATCCCAGAGTAAATCTGACTGACTGAACCTCAGAAAGGAACAAATTAATACTGATTCCCTCTTCCAGATGAGCTTCTTTGGGTCATGAAAATGGGGTGGCTGTGGAACAGCTTGACTTCCCAAGGTATGGAATCACAGCAGCATTTAGGCTGGAAAAGACTTCTAAGATCATGAAGTCCAAACTCTGTGGTATTAGATGTGCACTGTGGTCCTCAATTAAATCCCACATGCTCAGAAATGTACAGTGAGAGGAAAATGCTGGCAGTGCATAAGGTGGAATATCCATCACCTTTACAAACTGGGATCAGCAGATCAGAAATGGCAAAAGGAAAGTTCATAAGAAAAAGAGAAATTAGATGTCCATAGGAATTAACAGGCCAAGCAATGCTTCACTATGGGAATAACACTGAGAATTTGACGCAGGAGGGAGTCAAAAAGCAGAAGGTAAGAAACTGAACTTTGAAAGGACTGGGACCCATGGCAAGGAATTCCTCCAAAATCCCTGTATAATAAGGACCATTTAGAAGAAAGTTTTCCCTTAGCCTTTGGATGTGATGCTGCAGCCCCACAAAACATGTCTCCCAGAGTGATCAACTCCAGGTCTGCACAGAACAACTGCTGCAGGTGTAAAAGGCAGCATTATCAGCTGAAGGAGCTGATAGCAAAGATGACACAATTCCCTGATCTGTGCCAGAACTCTGGATTATTAAAGACTGCAGGGACACGCATGAGCCTGCCACAGCACTGCCAATCCCCGAGGAAACAGAGCCCAGGAATCCAATGCCACGGGCTCTGGAGCCTCAGAGCACATTCAAACATGACAGGAAGATGGCTTGGCCCCTCCCTGGATGGACACCCAAGCTCCATGTGGGGACTGTCCTTACTTCTAGGAATTAATGAGTAAGGCTGATTAAAACTCCAAAGTACTCAAGGACTATTATCTTTCAAATTCCACATTTCCTCTTCCCCTCAGTGTGAGGACAATGGACAGCAGCTTCAAAGCAGAAATGGAGGGCACAGCCAAAAGATCATTACAGAGATAATTGAGATTTGCCCAAAAGAAAATAATTTTGCCTTATGGTACAAATTATTTGGATGTGTTTAGAGAAAGAGCAGCCCTAAGTGGGCCTAAGGGCACACTCTAGGAATGCTAGGGAGGAGCTTCCTGAGGAGCACACCAGACAGCAGAGCTCTCTTGCTGTCCAGGCAGGTTCCAAGATCCATCTTTCACCAGTTGCAACTGCAGAACAAAGCAAAAACAGGTTAATTATTTTCCTTTGCTTTGGTCATAGACAATGGCCTTTCACAGTATTTCTTTGAAGTAGCACAGGACTACAGCCTACTAAACACAGCTTTAAATATCTAACAGAGAGGGCCAAACCCAGGTAAAAAGCTGCTACTTCCTGCCACATGTTTTTGCATCATCAGCTCAGGCATCCTAAGTGAAAGTTCTCTCAGGTCACTCACGCAGGGCTGCTCAAGCAGAACATACATATGCTAATGCTCAAGGGAAAAAAATCCTGGGCACAGGATCATGGTGAAAGGGCTCAAACCTGAGAAAGCCTCATCTGAAAGCACAAGGCTGTCTGGTGGAAGTGCAAGAACACTTGTTGTTAGCTGGGACAGCAGCAAGCTCAACAACTGGGCTGGTTTCTGCACCACCTCCCTGATGAGGCACCACTTCTGTCAACTGTCCTGGGCTCAGGTGTGCTTTGAGGGTCTTGTGGTGCTACATTAGAGCATTTCAGCTCATCCTCCCAGCAGTTAATACCCTGTAAGGTGAATATCCCCAAGTCTGATGGTATTTACAGCTGCTTAATGACTTGGACCTGCTCAAACCACAGAATCACAGGATGGTTTGGGTTTGATGATCTTAAAGCTCATCTTGCTCCACTCCCTGCCATGGGCACAGACACATTCCACTTAAACCAGGTTCCTCCATTCAACCTGGCTTTGGACACTTCCAGGGATAGGGAGTCCTCAACCTTTCTGGGCAGTCATAAAGTGCAGCTTCTTAATGCTTCAAGAACACAGCTTTTAGTGTGACCCTGAGAAATCAACCCAAATCCTTACCTGCTGATGTCCATCTGGGGCACCTTCTTTTTGTACTTGAATTTGAACTGATACATTTCAGTGACTGTCTAGAGATGTAACAAGAGAGAGGAGAAGTAGAAATGGATCACTTTGAGAAACAATGTGTCCTGAGCTTGGAGAGTCCTTTCACACTCTCTGCCAGAGTACAGCATTAATTTAGTGACATGCTGACAATTTTAACTCTATAATTGCTTGCACAGACTTTGGCAAATTCTCTTAGCAGGCACATCTTACCTAGCACTGAAAGAATCACAACAAAATTACAAACTTCCTGCCTCCTCCTTCCATTTTCTCCATGGGCCTGACTCTCCAACTTCAGTCTCTAGCAAGGTTCCAGGACTGGCCAATTCTCCCAGTGTTCTTTGCTAAAGGAAAACTGGGAAGCTGCACAGGTGACCAGTGTCACAAGGAAGCCTGGCCCCGTGCTCTGTATGGGGGCAAGGGCCTGGAGGACTCTTCCCACAGGGAAATCCAAACAATATTGCATGGGGAAAATTTCACCGATCTCAGAGTCTTTTTGAGGTAGACAAAAATAGTGGGTGATTTTCCATTTAAAAGAATTAGAGAATAAAACAATTAGGAAGAACAGACAGCTTCCCCCCAAGAGAAAGGGTCTATTGTACACCAATTCCACGCCTATAATTCACTTTTTCCGGAGACAATGAGGTCGGTTTGTAGGAGCTCAGCTGAGCTCTTAACTCTTGAGCCTTCCTTGCAAATCCCAGCCTTGGCATGGCTCAGCTCCTGCTCTGTCCCCAGACTCTGAGGTGCCATGCAGCAGAACTGGAACCACATTCAGATGCAAAGGGTCTGAAGCTGTTCTCTGGTCTCCAGCATGGATGCAGACCCTCACTCCTGGATCACACCCCCCAGATGAAACCAAACAGAAACACAACAGTAGTGCCAAGGACAGGCACTACTCAACACATCCACCCAGGTCTGAAGGGATTCCTGACTTCTGCCCTACACCTCTCTGCATGACAAACCAGCTCTTTACATCAGAGCTGTTAAAAAGGTGGTTTGCAAATGAGTAATGTTGAACTTCCCATTTCTTCTCTTTGGGAAACTAAAACAAAAGTGAACATGCCCATTAGTTGTCTGCTACCATCCCTGCCCGAGGCCCTGGTGGGCCCTCAGCCGGGTGTTTGATCACAATGCAGCTCACTGAGCTGGCACTCCCGAGTGAAGGCACAGGAACAGAAATGGGGTCACCAAGGAGCTATGTCAGGGTAGGACTTAAGCCTCCACTCCACTCTGAATACAAATGTACTCACCCATGCCTTCAGCTGCCTCAAAGATTAATTAAGACTCTTTCTTACCTCAGGATTGGTGTAAATCTGTTACAAGAAAGCACAGTGAGGGCATTCTCTCTGGGACAACTTGCACCAGTGACTAACAAGGATATTTTCAGTTTACAGCAGAGACTGTGCTATCTTAAATGTGGGATCAGAGAAAGGGATGGCTGGGAACAAGCCTTCCTCTATCAGCAGTCAATACTTACCACTTCAAAGACAGGTAGAAGACACTCGTGCACAGTATTGGAGGAATGAGGTTAATTTCCATTCCAACACTCACAGGCAGCTCTTAATGCCTGGGATTTAACTGCTCAGATGATGCACAGAGTAGATGTGAGCAAAGCTCCTGTAGGGTGCTTTGCAGGGGGCTGGGGCCAACAGCTGCCTATGGAACCACCAGTGTGTGGTTTCTCCAGGATCAGATTAATAAGAAGGATTCTTTTGCAGGGATAAATGGAGAGGACACAGCAGCTTCCATGACTGGAATCACATGCAAGTGCCTCTCAGAGTTTAAGGACACAAATAAGGCCTCAGTCAGAAGTCTGACATGCTGAGAAAAACATTCCCATGCAGCCTTGAACTCCATATTTGCTCTATCTAAGAAAGGTCTACTAAAAATCACACACATTTTGGCTTCTCCTTAAAAAAGACACAAACGGGTTGACACAACCTTGACTCCCTATCTCTTTCAAGCAGGGGAGGGGAGAGAAAACCACTTTGTATTCATTTACTTACTGCAAGGACAGCCACGTGTAGCTAAGGAGGGAAAATCAAAACAAAACACAAAGTCAACATCTAACCTTAGTGGTCAAGGAAAAGCAAGTCCTATCAAAGCCCGACTGCCTACACAGGGAGAAGGAATAGATACACTCAACAACCCAGGAGTTAAAACCCTTTTTGCAGATTCTTCCCAGCACAGCATCAGCAACACCTAGTGGCCAGTTTGCCTGGTTTGACTCACACTTTCCCAAGACACAACTCTATGCTCAGTAATCTCCCTTGGGACTCCTTTCAAACAAATCCCCAAATACTGATCTAAAACTCTTTACAACGGCACCCAACCCTGCTGAAGGTTAATATTTGCTTTCTGTTAGGAAATTCCCCAAAGGAATTAAATTAAATACCCCAAAGGTATTTAATTTATGCTCTATCAAGGAATTGCACATGGGACTGCCCTTAAAAACAAACTTAAAACATGCATTAAATCCCTCTGTTTTTCTTTAATCCTTGCCAAATAATTTGTTTATGTCTCTCATAAATAAAAAAGGGCTAAATACCTCCTAGAGCTGTCAGCAAGCACTAAACTGTGTTCACAACATTGTTAATTATCTTGTGCATACTGACAGTTGTACTGATGTCTGAGAAACACTCAGATCATCAGTGCCAGAACTACCAGTGCTCCACCTGGTCTGGAAGAGCTGGGCTGGTGAACAGTGCTGACACAGAGCACAGCAACTGGTGCTTTTCCCTGTGCAGGGCAGTTTTTATGTGAGAATCAGCAAGGAATATGAGCACTTGCTAGCTGGTTTCATCCTGGAAGCAGTTACATACCTTACTTGGTGAATTAAGGTGGGGGGGGGAAAGGGATAAATTCTGAGCCTGAGAGAAAAGCCAGGAGGGTTAGAGAAGATGAGATGAAGGAGAAAGATCAGGGGAAAGGACAGCAGAAGCACAGAACCTCTCTCAAGAAAAAAAAAAAAAACAGGCAGGAAATCCAGATCTCAGTTCTGCCTGGCAGGGTCTCTATCAGACATAAGAGAACAAAAATGTAGAACACAGAATTAAGGGAAATCCATTGCAGGCTGCAAATTGGTTCCCACACCACAAATAGGAGAGCCAAGAGGAAGTGGACAGGATTTGAGCTCAAGGCATAAAATCCCAAAACTCATACTCAGGGCAGAGTCTCTCTCCTGTCCCCCAGCTGTAAAGGTTGTTGTGTGCATCAAAAATCACAACAGAAATACAGGAGGAATAGAAAGATAGTTTTGTCCTTACTTTATGAAGAAATAGGACACTCCAATAAAAAAGTGAAAAAACCACTTACATACTGCTTCTCCAAAGCATCAAAACAACCTTGAATCCTGCCAGGGGAAAAAACATGTTAATACTAACCAGCAACATTTATCTCCTGATCTATAAACATGCTCACTAGATGCGGGTTAAAGGGCATTTTTTTTCTGGAATTAGGACAACACAACCAACAACATTTGGGGCTTGTGAAGTGCTTTTCAGGTCAGTCCTGAAGGCAGGGTCCTCCTTTCTGCATCTGTGAATTGTTTATACTTCTGGGGCATTATCCTGTCAGCCCAGAGCCTGCTTGAATCCTGACAAAGACAAGGACTGGAGGCCAAAGGCTGGCTCTGAGTGTGTTCCTGCTCACTGCTCTGTTCCAGTTCCCCAGCCAGAGCTCTGATGGCTCTTTTCCCATCAGCCTTGTACAGAGCTTAGCTCAATCTGAACATGTCTGGTCTTGTAAATCTTTGTTATCTGATGCAGAGTTTACAGCAATGGATTTTCTCAAAGTAGTAAATATTATTTGAAGCAGCAATGGCCAGATATTTACTCTTGGAGTCAAAGGATGTGCAGCAAGGTATCTCCTTAGCACATCAGGGACAGTTTTTCTGCTTATTGGGAAGACGCCAACTGTGAAATACATCCTGAAGACAACTCTGGGGTTCTTAGAGAGGGAGATAAAATATTGTACATACCAAAAAACAAGTGCAAGAATCCCTATCAAAGTGAAACCAGAAAAGACTAAACAGAAAGGATCTCATGACAGTCTTCACCCTCTCTCTGCACCTCTGCTGCCACATGTGCCCTGAGGCCTGACCATGACCTCACTGCAGCCAACACGTCCACAGGCCTTGAACTCACATGAGTCACTAATTCTGTCCTGCTTACACGGGGGCCAAGCACCCCCAGCTGCAGCAGGAGCTCCCCTGGCACAATGTTTTCCAGTTCAGGAAGAAGAAGAATGCAGGGGCAGATGTCTCCTACTCAGCACAATCTTGTCTTGGTTTCACTGTTACTCACTTACCACTTGACTATCTGCAATGATCCCAGACAGCTTTTATCTTCTCGGAGAATTTTTAGACACAGGTCTGCAAAATCAGATTTAGCACATAGTTACAATCCTTATCACAGCTCTTGGGCAAACACTGAAACTAAGCCAGACCATCCTCCCTTTTTTGGATACAAACTTTATCTGAAGGTCCTTCCTGAGCGGAAATGTTGGGTTTCCACTGAGTCCCAGGTGAGCTTATTGCTGGGTTTGCAAATGTCAGAGCTTTCCTCAGAAACCCTGGGCTCTCCCAGAACAAGGGATGGAGTTACAGCTTTACTATAAAACACCAGCAGCTTCATCCTCTCCTCCCTCCTCTTCTCCACTCCATCCTCAACCACTCCATAACACCTTCCCTTCTGCATTCAGACTTCACCAACATCCATGTGAAGTGATGTCCCAATGACTGTGCCCACAATAAACTTTCTGTGAAGCTTTTCCAGACAGCTTCTTCTACCTGTGCTTCCAGGCATTCAGAATGGCAAAAGGCACACCTAATCTACAGGTGAAAAGGGGGATTAATAACACCTTAGGACTCAACTAAGGAGCCCTTGAAGATGTGAGCAGGTCAGATGTTAACACTCCTCATCAAAAAGGCACTAGACAGACCTGATTATCTGATCAGTGGCTTTTTGGGGTTAGGGAATCAAGAACCAATTTGGGATTTCTATGCACTCAACCAAATCTACAAAGTACACGTGAACATATTTCAGGGCAACTAATGCCACAAGGAGCAGCAAGGAATGGACTGGAATGCATGGAGACATTTCACACTTTGAATGATCATAAAGACCTGCATGAACCAAAGCATCACTAATTCTTGGGATTGTGTGACAAGAGTTTGGTTCTGACTTTTTCCCTTCGAAAACTTCTGATCCCCAAAGTACATATGAGATAGTTTACATGGAAAAAAACCCCAAATCCCAACAATGACACTGTTTTAAACTGAAGGAGGGATGATTTAGATTAGATGTAAGTATGGTTTTTACAGTGAGGGTGGTAAAACACTGGCACAGGTTGCCCAGAGAGAAGGTGGATGCTCCATTCCTGGAATATTCAAGGTCAGGTTGGATGGGGCTTGGAGTAACCTGGTCTACTGAAGGTGTCCCTGCCCATGGCAGGGGGTTGGACTTGATGGTCTTTAAAAGGTCCCATCCAACCCAAACCATTCTATAATTCTATGAAAACCAACAAATCTAATTTCAGCCTCCCAATGAAAACTAAAAATGTGAACCTCATAGGTTCAAAGATTCAAAAGAAAATAAAACATTCCAATAAGAGTAAATTTTTAAAGCTTTCTGAGTTTTAAGCCACTCTCCTGGCTCTGAGACCTGGTTCATGGGGCTGACAATGCCAAAGAATGACTCTAACCCAAGAGGAACACCAACAGAGAAGCCAGGACCTCAAGGTTGTCTTCCATGCTCTCTATCAGAAGCTTTGTCTGCACACAGACTTGAGAAGATTTGAGAATTTGTAGCCAACTCCCACCCAAAGTGAAGTCACACACATGCACAGCCAGAAGAAAACACACAAGGCAGATTATAGGTAAATTGCAGTGAGCAGAAAGAAGCACTCAGCACAAAGGGCAGGTGTTACCATCCAGATAGCGAGTGCCATAGGAGCTCTCCGGGAACAGCCCCCTCATGTAGGTTATGCAGGACATGGAGATGGCCAGGAGCCTTTTCACCAGCACCAGGGACTGCTGCTCTGTGGTGATGCTCTCAGGGAACAGCACTGCTTCCTGGAAAAGCATGGCAATGCCACAAATAGCACCTTCTTAAGTGTAACACAGATTATATTTAGAAACAAGTCTCAGCAGGTGGGAAGAAGTGTAATTTTATGGTTTCTCTGGTGTTTAAGCTAGGCAGGGAAGACTTGTGTCTGAAGTGGGTGGATTAAATGATTTAAGGGTAGAGACCAATAGACCTGACATCATTACTCAGATGCAAGTGCACTGGTTGGATGTGCCCTCCCCTTTATCACATTCTCACCCCCTCCCCTGCACCAATGCTGGTACCTAACAGACAGCCACCCCTCAAAAAAGGGTGTGCAGTTTTAACTGGGAAGCCACACAAGCCCCAGGGCTGGTATGGCAATCACTGTTGTACCAAAGGCTGTTGTTTTGAGTTCTGACAGCAGCCTGAATTGCCAGCAGAGTGATTTTAACTCCAGGCTGTAAAACAGCACCTGAAGCTACGGTAAACACACACTGAGTGATGCCAACATGAACAATGCAGTGGACATTGCACCAAATTTAGTTCATCTATTACTTTATTGCTGTTCTTCCTGCTAATAAAGCTCTGTGCACATCTAATGAGCCTACATTTATTGAGTCAAATCATGTCAGAGCCCCACACTGCCTCTCACTGAATTGGAATTAATCCAACTAAGAACAGTGCAGACAACACAAAGTGTTCCCACCTCTGCAGTCACAGGCATGCCAAGTCTCAAACTGAGAGCTAAGATTGTCTGCACCACCATATTTTAATTTTTTACCTTAGGGGGCTTCTTCTTTTGCTTGAGTAGCTGCTGAGCAGCCATCCTGTGTTTCCAAGACCTGCCTTCCACTTGTAACTGAACTCTGAAAAATAAAGAAGGTGTGAGACCCAATTATTGCTATTTCTCATCTATATTAAATTAACAATGAGATTCCTCAGAGTTTGAAAGCTAATTGCCAGGCAGGACAGGTAAAACACAACAAACCAAGGGTACTCCATGGCACTGAGCCTGCAGAGCATGAAACCTCCTGCTCACTGGTAAACGATCAATAGTATTTGAAATTCAGGGCCACAACTGCACCTGGTGTCAGTCGGTGCCACTCCAGAATGCATTTCTCATATTCCAAACCAGAAATGTTAATTCCTACAACCATTAGAAAGTGTGAAGGGGGAATGTGAAAGAACTGGAGGTCTGCCAATAGCAGTTAATATTTTAGCAAGGGTAAGCAGGAAACGTGCTAACATCGGTCTTGGCCGGAATAAGGGAATGATTCTTCTGGGACACCTTGAAAGCTAAAAAAACAAAAAGGGGGGGAAAAAAAAGGAGAGTCCAAATTGTTTCATTTAGACAAGCCTAGATTGAAGAGGAAAATACTCATTTTACCAGAATGGAAAGCTGATTGATACAGGCAATAACACTGGATATTCCATGTTTCTCACTTGAGTGAGGTGCGTGATTTAGCACCACCTGACAATCCTGATTAAAAACTTCCATTAGCTGGAATTAACAAGGCCTGTGTTAACTGGTTTGAAAAATGACTTGCTGGGAGATCTCCACATCTCATTGTAAAGGGGGGATGTTAATGAAAGGAAACACCACGAATGGGTCCCAGAGGCACACTGCCGTATCCACAGCCAGTGACTTCCCCAGTAACAATTAAAGTAATAGCACAAACACGGGGGTGATTTAACTCCTGACCTAATGCAGCTTTTTATTAACTCAGCTGATCCAACCTTGTTCTGCATTTGCACTTTTCGTGCTTTTCTTTTTTTCCTGTAGAAGCCTCATTTCCATTTGTTGGCAGTTATTAAGACACGTTGATTGGAACATGGTGACAGCTTTTATGCTAAATTTAGCACTTCATTTAGTAATGAGGACAGATTACAGCTATAAAAGTATATTTAAACAAATACACACCTGCAATATTTTTAATGTGTTAAATATTTTCGCAAAGTAGCTTTTTTTTTAACCTAGGCACTGTGAACAGGACTGGAACGCAATCAAAGCAGACAAAGGTGTTGTAATTACAACGTGAGGTTATTAACTAAATAAAGCTGATTTAGGTGAGACAAAGATATAAGAAAACATTTATAAACCATACCACATTTATATTGATTTACTGAAGAGGAAACGTCACCTAGACCAAGCTGACCATTGCAGCCCAGCTGTTCAGGTACAAGATTTCAGCACCAGTGTCTCACCAGGGCTGGAAGGACAGAAACTACCCTGGAACTCCAGCGTTCCCCCACTCTACAGCCACCTTATCACTGAATATCAGCATATTAGTATTGATAGGGGGAAAAAAACCCCTCATCCTCAGGAACCCACTACTCCCTGACACCCTCAGCCCTGTACCCCTCACTCTGCCCCTTGCTGTGCCTCATATTGGAAAGGTGAGGCATCACAGCCCTTAAAAAACCAGCCATGGCTCCAAAGATGGGCTTCCTCTTTTTTGAGGGGAGGTTCCTGGGGGGTTTTACGAGCGGAGGCCCATGCCCGGCCGGGGTTCACAGGGGTTCTGCCCCTCACACAGCAGCACCGTGAGGCACCGCAGGAGCCCCTGAGCCCCAGGGGCGGTGGCGGGGCTGAGGCGCGGGAGCCGCGAGGCGCTGAGGGAGCCCTGAGGCGCGGGGGAAGCCGCAGGGGCAGAGAGGGGTTCCCGTGCGGGCCGGAGGGGCTCCCTGAGACACTTGGGGCTCCCTGAGACACTTGGGGTCCCCTGAGGCGCTGGGGAGCGCTGTGAGGCACGGACAGTCCTCCTGAGGCACTGAGGGATCCCTCAGGCTCTCCGGGCCTCCCGAAGCGCCGAGGGGCCCCGTAAGGAGCTCCCTGAGGAGCCCCTGAAGGACAGCGGGGGGGCCCTCATGAGGCGCCGAGAGGCCCCGTAAGGAGCCCCTGAAGGACAATGAGGGGCTCTCCTGAGGCGCGGGAGACTCTGGGGCGCTGGGGCTCCCCTGAGGGGTGGCCTCGGGCGGTTCCCGTACCTACGTGGCCCACCCAGACTCCGCGGGATCCTTTACCCACGGTGCCGGCGGTGCCCCGGGCGTGGGCGGTGCTGAGGGCGGGCGCAGGCTGGGGTGGCCCAACCCTGGAGGCGGAGAACGGAGCCTGCCCTGCGCCTGACCTGTTCCGGGATTGTCACCTGTCCCTGTTCCCATGGCTATCCCTGCGCTGCTTCTGCCCCTGTATCTGTCCTTGTCCCTGTCCCTGCCCATGTCTCTGTCCTTGCTTCTCAATCTATTCCGGTCCCTATCCTTGCTGCCCTGTCCCAGGAATTCGGGCACGACAAGGTCCTGCAAAAGCAGGGCCATGACAGGGGCGGTGGTGTGGTATCATACCTGTTTAAAATCACTTTATAGTAAAATACTGGGTTTATTAGCAGCATATAGCCCCAAAGGAGGTGCGGTTTTAAGTTACTCAAATCCACATTTGTAGACTACTCTACTACTTTTCTAGGGAAAGGGAGACTTGGTTTCATCCCAACTCCAAGGCATCAGGGACTTCACAAGGAGGCAGAGTATTTTGGAGCCAGTGTCAGAACCTAGGCAAGGAGGATGGGTTCTCTATTTCACTAATATCTTACTTACAGAATAATCTGCCTAAACTAATTATTTCCATCTCCTGGCAATTTGTTATCCTTCAGATAAGGAAACATATTTTTTCCTTTTCGTCTCTATTCCAAGCAATTCAGGGGGATGCTGGTGAGACCATGCCCCATCCCTCTCAGTTCCCCCAGCTCTGGAAATGCCAGTCTGTCCAGTGATGATGATTTGTCCAGCTGATAGGGGAGAACACAGTGTTTATTGAGTACTTGTGTTTTTCCAGGCTGCTTTCTGATCTCTTTCCAAAGACCTTTTCCCTAGTTCAGTTAACAACAGCTGCTGGAAAGCTCCTCCCTGAGGGAGGAGAGAAGACCTCACTGATTTTTCAAGAATAACTTGACAACACTCAAACAAAGCAGGACTGGTGCTGCTGTCAGGGGAGGAAGCGCCTGCAGGTGTAGGCACGACCCCCAGGGCTTTGCTGGATCATGTTTGCCTGTCGATTGCCCTGGTGGAGGGCCAGTGCCACCTGCAAGTCATGGCAATCAGGTCACTTTCTGCCCTGGGACAGGTGCCAAATGCTGAGTGTTAAAGGAATCAAGAGCACCGTGGGGCAGGAGCAACAGGCCGGCGTGAAGGATAAACCAGTGTTAGAAGATCGGGAAATGCACCTTGCAAGGAGAGAAACGGAGGCTCTCTTCCAAGAGCAGCCTGAGACTGGGAACCAGTATTTGGAAGACACTTTGCTTCGGAATTACTTGAAAACACACCTTCCTCCCAAGGTCTGTTTGTGTTTCTGTGTGTACTCACCACGATTCTGCTGAGTTGCTGCTTCAGACTCTGAATTGAACGTTTGTCTGAGCCTTTTTGTGCCTTTGAGTGTTTAACTGGAAGGAATTTATTAGCTTCCCTTAAAACTTGTTGTGTTTGAGGGCGGGGGTGACAAACACTGGCAAGACACACACAGAAAGTGGCTCAGTGGTCTCCTGGGACTGGACTGGGTGTTGCAATGTTGTTTTGGGGTTGTCAGTGTGGGCATTTGTTGTCTGGTCATGTAGAGAAAAGGAATTTCTGAGAGAGGAATCAAACTAAGGTGCTTCCAAACTCTACTTTGTTCTTTCACCTCTCTTCCTGGGGAAAGAGGGGCTTTAAGGAAAATTCCTAAGGATTGGGGCTGTTCTCAGAGTATTCAAGAGGGTGGAAAGGCCCCTTGGGGCTTGCTTGTTCTCAGCACAGGTTGGTGGCATTTCTGGGTTCATTTTTCAGCCAGGAAAGGCTCTGTATGGATTTCAGGGATGTAGACTGGAGAGAGTGAGGCCCCAAGCTCTGGATTTCTGTGCTGTGAGCTCCAGTCCTACAGGAACCTCTGGGAGGAGGTGGCTCACCTCTCTTGCTGGCCTCTGCCATCTCCCCAAGGGCCACAAGTGCTTCCCACTTTTCAGGGAGCAGTTTTTATGGAGCAGAGTGTGATCTCTCTCCATGATTTATTCCAGGAGAAGCATGCCATGACTTCTAAAGCCACCAGGTGAGCAGAAGGGAGGGGATCTGGCTTTCAGTGAGGCTCCCACTTCTCCTACTTGCTCTCCAGGTCTCTGAGGCCTGGCAGACACAGTGTGGGAAGGTGCCAGTGCTGGAACCTTGTCACAGGCAGCCCAAAAGAGAGGAATGAGGCCTCCCTAAGCACCACCATGGCCTTCTAGGCAGAAGAGAAGACAGGAAAGGAGGATGCCTTTGGGTAACCATGAAGATCCTGCTCCTAATCTGCGCCTTTGGAAGAAGCATGATTCAGGTCTCCCAGAGAATAAAAGGATCAGCACAACAAGGCTGCTGCTTCCACTCCTTCCCCAGGCTGAGAAGAGCGGCTCCAAAATCTCCCAGAGACCCAGGAGCAGCGTCTCCCTTTCGTTTCTGCACTCGGTCCCAGCGGGGCAGTGTTGCTTCACTGCTGGAAAGGAGAGCCCGGGCTGCTGCCTGCAGCACTGAGAGCGTGCTCTCCATGAGAACACCTTCCTCTCCAGGACAGCAGCAACCCATGAAGCTTTGGGTGTCCCACCGAAGCTGGCAGCTGATTCCTGTTGTGCTACTCCATGTCAAACACAGAGATTTTCTTGAAATGGCACAAAATTTCCTTTCTCTGTTTGAAGGTGGTTTAAGGAGAAGACAGAATTAAGCACCTGTTTTTTCTGGGTGTTGTTGTGAACAGGGATCTTTGTGACATGTGAACAGGCTTTGCTGCCCTGGAAATATATCCTTTAATATAGAGGATATCTATTTGCACTCTTAATGTGCATTAATTTGCACATTTACCATATCTTCATGCTTTGGACATCAAAGGACAGATTAGGGTGAATGAGACCACCCAGCAGCTTCAGCCCTGACCCAAATGATTTTTTCCTCTCCACATCTCAGTGTCCATTCTTTGGAGCACCGAGGGTGCTGTGTGTGACATTCAGCAATCACAAGTGTAGGAGTTTTGATTTTGTTCTTTCACTGTGGAAATAAACACATTTTTGGGTGATTCAGTGGTTTTTCAGGCTGTATGTGGTCAGGACATGAGCTCTGAGTGAGGCAGTTAGGGGGTTAAGGGTAAGAAATATGGACGATGGTGAAGGGATTGTTATATGAGTTCCTTTTATGAACTCAGACCAAGAGATCTGCTTGCTAGACTCATGTTCTTCTGCCCACAAAGACCCACCAGGTCAACAGTTCAAAGATTCTCATGCTTCAGCAAAGTCTATGAACTTTGGATTCCTGGGTTATGCATCTAAAACAACCTTCAAATTGTTGCCAAGCCGTGATAAAGATTGGAGGTGCACGCCCATGGCAAATATGGGTGTGGCATTCAGCTGGAGCAGCTGACAGGCTCTCATGCGTGGTTTTGGCTTGTTTTGTGATTTTAAACACTCTTTCCCTGTTCAGCTGAAGTGAAGGAAAACTGGCTGGTCTGAGGATGGAGACTTCCAGAGTGGCGCCTGGACAACATATGTTTGATCCTCATCACACGTGGAATGGCAGAGGGAGGATGGGATCAATCACACAGGATGTAGATTAATGGAAGGTCAATACAGGGACAGGCAGGGAAAGGAAAAAGTCATGTTTGTATTTAATCAACAGGAAATTAATGGGGTTTATAACTGCACAATTTTGGGTGCAGCAATTATGGCATTCACCTCCTTCATTATTTCATTGAGGAGAGAACAAGCATCTCTTGAGAGGCAGAGAACAGCAAAGAATATTCCTCTCATAGAAGCCTATCAGGTGCTTCTTTCACCCACAACACAGTCTTGGATGTGTTTAGGCCAATGAGGTCCAACAGGGCTGGAGGTTGGTTCCTCCTTGCCTGATTTTAATAATCTAATATTCTGGTTATGTAAATCTGAGTAACTTCATTTGGCTTTGCTCATAGACATGGAAGAGAACTTGCAAAAGGCAATTCCTGTCACCCTGAAATAGGAATCTGATGGGGTTGGAATGAATCACTCCTCTGTGAGTGCTGGTTTCCCTCCATTAACTATGGACATCTCCATCCAGGTGAGCCAAGCCCAGCAGAAAGAAGGGCACATGAATCCTTCTGGAAGCTGGGTGCAGAGTGAGAATTTGAATCTAGATGTGTTGTATGGCAGGCTGAAGCTGAAAAGACTGCTCCATCCCTCCTTTTCTAATCTGACAGGCAGGTAGCTGCTGAGCCCAGTGGAAGTTTCCTGTACAGATGAAGGCATTCTGTTTTTGGCAGCCCTTGCCCTGGCATTCTTCTCCAGCAGTAAATCACGGAGAGGCTGAGGGACCTCTGGAGACTGTCTCGTCCAACCCCCCTGCTCATGTGCATCTGTGTCATTCTCAGCCTTGACACTAAAGTGCTTCTGTCTTTTGTGAAATCCAGACACGCTGCCAAAAGTAACTTGAAAAAATGATTTTGAAGGAAAAAAGAGAAAAAGTGACAGCGGAGCACATCTGTGCCAGCAGAGGCTGAGGGAGCTGTCGTGCTGTGTTGTGGAATGCATGGAAGGGCCAAGTGGCAAGAGACCACTGGCACTGCAGGACAACATGGTCAGTCCCCTGCCATTCCAGCTGGGACTGAGGCTGGGATGTGCTGAAAGGTTCTCCTTGTTGCTCCACAGGTCCTGGAGGAGGTGCATCAGGACCTGGAGAGGTTTGGAAATCGCCTGCTGACCAAGATCCAGCCTCTGAGCTGGGAATGTGAGCTGAACCCCCCCGTGTTCCAGCAGCACGATGCCTGGGGGCGGCGTGTGGATCACATCCACACCTGCTCGGCATGGAGGAGGATGAAGGAGATTTCAGCAGAAGAAGGGCTGATTGCTGAGGCCTATGAGAAAAGATACTCCAACTGGAGGTAACTGGGGAAAACTGGGAATGACTCAGTGCCTTCCTGATTATTCTTAGCAAGGTTTATTCAGCATTTTGTGGGACTGAGCTGGCTGTGTAACCAGTAGCAGATGCTGCACGGACATCAGCACACCTCCTGCTGTCCCCAGCAGCTCTGTCTGTCCACTGCAATGTTCCATCTCACCAATGATAAGCCATAACTAATGGCCCACTCTTGATCATAATATTCTTTGATGTCACCTTCCTAACTGTGGGGCCTGGCAGTTTGCTGCACCACTGCAGCTTTGTGTGTGTTAGTTGTAATGCAGCTGAAGATGTGGGATTTCATTTGCAGGTTTTTTGTATTCCAGACCATGGAGACAGACCCACATTTCTTATTGTTAAAAACTGCACAAGCTGGCCTGGTGCTGGCTGTCCCACTGGGACTGAGAAACTCTGCTGCTTCTCTTCCCTCTTCCTGGCTGGAACAGTTTTTTGCCTCTCAGAAATGAGTGGTCTGATCCTCACCTGTTCTGGCTGTAATTTTTCCTCTTTTCCCAGCTGAGATATTTTATCCTCCTGCTGTTGCACTGCTGTGTAACCAGTCTGTTTTCCCTCTGTCTCTCCCTCTTCCAGCCGCCTGTACCAGGCTGTCAAACTGTACTTGTTCTCAAGCTCCTCTGGAGGTTTCAGCTGTCCACTGGCCATGACTGATGGGGCAGCTAAAGTCATTGAGGTATGAGCTTGGCTGGTCCCTGAGGGCACTTCTGGTTAGAGGCAGGAGCACCGGCCAAGGATGGAGGAGCACTGATCCATCTGGTTCTGGGCACAGCCCTTCCTTGCTCTGTGACTCAGCTCTGTCTCCCACTGCCTTTCTCTGTTAGGGACAAAGCCTTTGTGCCCACACCAGCTTTTATATTCACTGACAGCACTGTGTCCAATAAGGCCTTTGCTGCACATGGCACCTGTGGCACTGCAGGTAGCTGGAAAGGTTTCCCAAGTGGAAGTGTCCAAGGCCAGGTTGGACAGGGCTTGGAGCAACCTGGTAAAGTAGAGAGTGTCTCAGCCAATGGCAGGAGGTGGGACTGGATGAGCTTTAAGACTCCTTGCAACCCAAACCATTTTGTATTTCTATGTTATGTTTTTACTTTTTACTATACATTCCTATGATATGTTTTTACTACAAGATAATTTGTTTTCCCATTTTTGTGTGGAGTGGCAGCTAGATATAATAGGCCAGATCCATACCTGATGTAAATTCCCCAAACTACCAAGACTTTACCAACTGGAATGTTTGGCTCTGCATCTTAGTGACCCTCTTTGCATTGCTTCAGTGGCTACATAGGATTCAGAGGAAAATATCCCTTAGGTAGGCAACCCTGGGCATTTTAATTCACCAAAACAAACTGGTACATATCAGTTCCCTCTTCCCTGCAGCTCTCTGGGTGCTGGTGACATCCAGCATACATGAACCTGGCATGTGGGCTGTTTGAGACACCTTTCTCCAGAAATCCAAAGGGATAGGGATGCTCAACACTCTGCATTGTAACACAGGTTTTCATCTTCTGTCTGCACAGTGCTGCAGCAGCTGCGGGGAGCTGGGCTGGCTCACAGGCTCTCAGCAGCACCTGCAGATGCTCTGCAGTGCAGGACACCCACCTGCCTTCCAGACTGGCCTGTCTGAGCCCTGAACACAGCAGTTAAGGCAACTGCATAATGTCAACTATTGTGTTATGATCATCTCAGTTTATTTTCCCTCCCCTCAAATAGTCACTGGGCATTCCTGGATCTCTGAAAAACGCTTTTGACCATCTGACATCGCGTGACCCCAAGAAGTTCTGGACCTCTGGCCAGTGGATGACCGAGCGAAGGGGTGGCTCAGATGTTGGTATGTGCTCTGGGGTGGGAACAGATGTGGCAGTGAGAACTGAATACAAAGGGTGTGGAGAACCTAAAAAGCCAGGGAGCTGGTTTAGGACTTCAGCACAAATCATCCAAATCCTCTGCACAGCTCTGCTTTTTGACCAGCAAAGGACCCAATCTCTGTCCTCTTGTGCACACAGAGCCCTTTGTGTTCTTGGCTGTGGTAAACCCTAAAGAACTGGAGGCACTGGATTATACACACTGTATTTCTTATCGAGGGTCAATGAAAGAGATTAACAGCTAACCCATGCTCCATCTTCATAGCAAGAAGTGCCTTAAAGGAGCTGCTGCTTACACTGTAAAATCAGCATTGATTGACACAGAAGCTCCCATAAGACCAGGAAATTTTCTCCTCTTTTTCAGCAAATGGCACCGAGACTGTGGCCAGGAAGCAGCCGGATGGCACCTATCGTCTGTATGGATTTAAGTGGTTCACATCAGCAGCTGATTCTGATATGGCATTAACCCTGGCCAGGATAGCAGATGCTGAAGGACAGGTAAACCAGTACTGTTGGATGGGGAACCAGGGGAAGGAGCAGGGGCATTCTTTTTCTTCCTTGTTGCATAATCCTCTCTGTGTGCCTTGCAGTGTACTCAGGGTTCCAGAGGCCTGTCCCTGTTCTTCCTGAGGGTTCGGGATGAGGAGGGGAACCTCAACAGCATCCAGGTGCAAAGGCTGAAGGACAAGCTGGGCACGAGGCAGATGGCAACAGCAGAGCTGTGGCTGCAAGGAGCCACAGCAGAGCTGGTATGTAAGAGTTCTCCTGCCCTGGGAACTGGGCTGCCCTGGCATGGCACTCACTCCTGGGGCTTTCAGCAGGGATCCCAACTGAAAAAGTTCCTCCCTTCCACCCCAGTGGCTTGGCTGTCCACATCACAGAACATTTCAGTGGTGGGGCTCTGTGTGGGGCTGAGCTGAGAGGAGTTCAGGAAAAGATGTGAAAGAAGACAAAAAAAAAAAAAAAGGTTGTTTTAGGTTGGTCATTTGTCTAATCCTGGTTCCTGAGCCAGCTGAAGGACAGTTTGTGTAATGTGGAGATAGGAACAAGTGTCAGGGACCAGAACTGATCCTGCTGACACGGTCTCCAAAAGCCACTTCTCTGGTCATAGAAACAGAATCCTAAGATAGGTTAGGTTGGAAAGGACTTAAAGCTCATCTCATTCTGCCCCTTGCCATGGGTAGGGACACATTCCACCGGACCAGGTTGCTCCAAGTCCCATCTAAGCTGGCCTGGGACACTTCCAGGGATGGGGCAGCCACATCACACCACAGACTTGGCTAAAATGAGATTTTAAAGCAAGCAAGTCTCTGGGTGCCTGAGGGCAGACAGGGACTGAGTGCACAGCCCCTGTCCATGTGTCTGTTGACACCATTTTCATCCCTATGTCCATCTGTATCCCAGGCATGTGAAAGGCTCACATCAGCCCTTGTTCCTTGCAGATCTCTGCAGAGGGTCGTGGAGTGGCCGCCATCTCCAACATGCTGAACATCACTCGGATTCACAACGTCATTGGTGCAGTGGCTTCCATGAGAAGGTCAAGGCAGCATGGATCTCCCAGGGCTGAAGGAGCAGCTGGTCAGGACAAGGGGACTTTGCAGTGCTTGGCATTGCAGCCGAGTGTCCCCTTTGTGAGACAGGCCTGGAGCCGGCAGTGCTGGAGGAGGGTGGCCCTGTGGGTGGGTGACTTGTACAGGAGTGGTACAGCTGAGCAGGGCTCTCATGGTGGAGGGGACTGGAAGGGAATGCTCAGAAGTGGAGAGGTGCTGGTGTCACTGTTCCCTGTGTGTGTTCCCTCCAGGATGATCAGCCTGAGCAGGGACTATGCCCGCAAGCGCGTGGCCTTCGGGAAACTCCTCAAGGACCATCCCCTGCACATGCAGACAATAGCCCGGATGGAGGTGAGGCTTTTGGAAGCCAGGCTGGACCTGTTGGGAGGGAAAGAGGGTAGAGATCCTGTGCTGTTCGTGAGCACAGCCAGCCTGCCTGCACTCAGATTTAGGAGGCCATTCCTGCTACAGCAAGGGAATTGTTGTACTCTAGTGGGATTTGATCTGATTACAGACCTAACTCCTCTGTTATCTTAAACAATTACCTGGGGGTTTCCCTGAGAGAAAGGAGTGCTTTTAGTATGCCCTTACTATGACAAGCCATGACCATGAGTTGGGTGTTTGCCTCAGAATCCAGGCCTGACACCACAGTCACTTGACTCTTGTCCAAAACTGGTATAGACACATCCAACTTCCCTGGGAGCTCCTGCACCAGGAGATGGGCTGTAAACAGTATTTAAAACTTCTCTTGCAAGGTGGGGGAAGGTGGTCCACATCTGTCAAACATGACTTCAGGCTCCAGCATCTCATTGCCTGTGGCCAGAACTCCCCCTCTGAAAGGAAGGGCAGATCCTACATAGTCCCACAACACAGAGTTCTGTACCCTGATGCTTCCCAAATCAAAACTTGCCAGGGAAGTAAGCTTCTCAGGAAGAAATCTGTCACAGATCTTGCAGCTCCTGGAGCTCAGAGGTTGACCATCATCTCACATCCCTTACCTTTTGAAAGTATTTGGATTTAGGGCCTGGATATCTTTTAGGAGCTTTGTTAAGGCTCAAGTAGGCCTGATGAAATGCATTGCCCCTTTACTGCCTCACAGTTTCCAAGAGTGGCAGATAACCTTTAATATTCCATACCTTATGCCTTGGCTGCTCAGAGGTCTCTGAAGCTGTGGGTCTGAGCAGGCAGGGCTGGTATTTTACCCTGGAGGCAATCTCATGAGCGGAGTCAGCAGAGTCCAGGATCCCTGCCAGTGAGTTCCCCTGTCCTCTGCTCACAGGTGCAGGTGAGAGGGGCATTTCTGCTGCTTATGGAGATTGTTCACCTGCTGGGCCTGGCTGAAACCAACCTGGCAAGTGAGCAGGAGCAGCTGCTGCTGAGGCTGCTCATCCCCGTGGCCAAACTCTACACAGGGAAGCAGGTATGGAACAGATTGATTAGCCCAGAGTGTGGAATGTTGGCAGCCAAAGAGCTGGAAAGAGGAGTGAGTGACACAGCAGTGAGATACCTGCAGGACCTGCAGCAGTTCCTGCTCTGGAGGCTGCTGCTCCTGCAGATCCTCTCTCAGTGTCATTCAGGCTGCATTCCCATCTGATCCTCCTGCAGGTCATGACCAACCTGCCTTGGGAGATGAGCAGGACCCAGTCAGCCCATCCCAGCAGGAGCTGCTGTGTGGTGTGGGAGGTTGGATTTTCCTCTCAGGCAGTGTGGATCATGCCAGCTCTCTGCATTTTGCAGGCTTCTGCCGTGGCTGTTGAGGCAATGGAGAGTTTTGGGGGCCAAGGTTACATGGAGGACACAGGCTTGCCAGTCATACTGCGGGATACTCTGGTAAGAGGGTGGCAGGAGAAGGTCCTGTGTGTCACCAAGTCCCCTGCACAGCACTCTGGTTCCCTGCTAGAGGCACGCTCGAGGGAGAACACAGCCCTCCCAGGCTCACTGCAGGTGTGGCAGCTCTTCCCTCACTGCCTTCCTGCTGAGCCCAGTCACACCCCCAGGGAAGGACAGGATGTGTTCCTGGTGCTGAGGCTGTTCCCTAGCACAGCAATGGGGCTGGGCTCCACTGCTCCCTTCCACTTGTTGTGAGACAAGACATCTCTGCAGATATCCTGCGTATCCCTCACTTCTGCCCTGTGTCTTTCTTCCCTCACACTCCCCTTCTTTGCTGCAGCCCCTGCAAAAGCTCCCTCGTGCTCTTCCAGAGTCTCCTCTTCCCCACAGGTGCTGTCCATATGGGAGGGAACAACCAATATCCTGTCCCTGGATGTGCTGCGATCCCTCGCCAAGAGCCAAGGGCAGGTGATGGCAGTGTTCCTGTCCACAGTGCAGGTGAGCCCAGAGCTGCAGCCCTGCTCAGCCTGATTCACATACCTTGGCACAGCCTTCTCTGGGGTTTGTGCTCCTGGCTGAGACTGGCAGGGAATAGGCCCAAACTGAAAGCTTTAGACAAATATTCCAACAGTTGGAATTGTGGCTTACAATTTGCTCCTTAAATAGCTCTTCCAAAAGCAGGATGCAGGCAGTGCTCATCCTGGGATCCTTGTGTGCAGATACTTTCAGCTCAGCAGTGGGGAGCTTGGCACTGTCAGAGTTCCTCAAGACAGGTACCAAAATAAGTGTATTTTTAATGTGACTCACCTTCCTGAGTCCAAAATAATTTTGTGGTTTTGTTTCTTAACTGAAAAATCACCACAGGGCTGCTGAATATCGAACCTCAATAGGGCTATCTACTGCATTATGACTTTCTATTTTTATTCCCTGAAAAGATGTAAAGAGCCAAAGGAATTCCATTTCTGCATCTTTGGATTTGCTGTTCTCTGGCTCTACTTTAAAAGCTGCTCAGGTGACAGGAGTTCAAAGTAGCTCAGAGTTTCATGGAGGTGAAGGAGCATCACCTGGCTTGGTGCATCCCAAAAGGGGAGGCAGGATCAGAGGGTGTTGTCTCAGAGTTGACATTAATCCAGACACAGCAATCCACATTTCATTAGCCCAGGAACATCAAGGGAATCCTGGGCATCTGCAGTGCTGGATTTGGTTGTGTGCAGCCTTCACCTTCCCATCCAGACGCCGTGAGAAGGGGAGGGTCTGGGACATTGCTCTCTTGCAGCACTGGGGACTGGACAGAGCTTTCCAGAGCCTGAGTATTTCTCACAGTGGCTGCAGTTGGCAACTTGTGTCCCATCTCACCCCCAATTCAGCTGTGTTCTGTACACAGCACCTCTCTGACCTCCAGGGCTGAGGGTCCCCTTGCCATCCTCTCAGACAACTTTTGAGAAGGGAGAAATACCTCAAACAATTTGGCCACCAAAAAAGAACCCAGATCTGCTCAGGAGCAAGCCTGAGCACAGCTGCTGGGGGTAAATCCAGCTGTTGGCAAACAGCTGCTTAGGCTGACACTGCAGGTAATGGGTGGGGAAGTAAAGGAGCTGTGGGTAGGCTCTGAAATAATTTGGAAAGAAGCAGCCTCCACAGTCTTACTGAACACTAATTTAAACAAACACCCCCCAAAGGTGCTGTGCTGCACCCTGGAGCACTTCCCTGGTGCAGCTGGGAGGGCCCCTCCAGCTGCTCAACAGCTGGATAATCAGGGAAGCATTAGGGAGCACAGCGCCGTGGTGCAGAGCAGGGACCTGCAGAGCAGTAACACGAGTACTGAGATTCATTAATTAACGAGCTCCAAAGTGCTCCCATCAATCACGCTGTGGGTGAGGCTGGAGGGGGGCGAGTGCTGGCTTCAAGGTCTCCAAATTCCAGTAATGCCACTGCCTTTACTGTCCATGTCACACTGAGGCTGCTGCATGTCCAGGAAGAGGGGCTGGGTCGGGCTCAGCACTGTGGATGCTTCAGTTCTGGATAGAACACACCAGACCTGGCCAATTTAAGCTTTTCCTTTCTGCCTTGGGCAGCCAGGTGCTGGAAAGGCAGCCTGGGAGGGATTTCTGTCTGCAGAGTTCTGCAGGAACGTGCTTGAGTTTCTATACCAGAATCAGGTTTTCACTCACAGGTGATAAACAACATCTTTCTGAGCTCCAGGTGTCCAAATTCTTTCAGTCTGTGAGTCTGGCTCATTTTGAAACATCCCTCCCAATCTTGTTTAGTGAGGAAATAATTTAACCCATCATAAAGGGGTTTTTACTGCTCCAATCCATTTCCTTTTTATTGATGCACACAAACCGAATACAATTTATTTTATGTTTGTCCATCAGGGTTCTCAGTGTGCAGGACTTGTGCCCAGTGTCAGAGGCTTTGCAGAAAGCAGCATTAGTATCTGTACAGCACTTGGTTCTCTGAAGGTCATTTCAAGGGTAACTCCAGGTTTTGCTTTTATCCTCTGTCAGTTGTCTCTGCTGGTGGTGAGATGCCCAATGCTGCTGGGGCTGTGATAAGGAGCAGGAACCAAGGGTTGTAATTATCTTCAGGAAAAGGGAAATACAGAAAACTTCCCCATCCTTGCACAATGTGACCATGAGAAACTGAATTTTTAGGGTTTTTAATACACAGGTGAGTTTGTGACAAACCACCTTGTCTAGAGGTTATGAGTCTCAAAATCCTGGAGAGAAGAGTGTGAGAGAAGGGATGGAATCATGGAGTGAGTTGGGTTGAGAGGCACCTAAAACCACCTTTCATCCCACCCCTGCCAACCTTCCACTATCCCAGGCTGCTCCAAGCCCCATCCAGCCTGGCCTTGGACACTGCCAGGGATCCAGGGACAGCCACAGCTGCTCTGGCAATTCCAGTCCAGCCCCTGCCCACCCTCCCAGGGAACAATTCCTTCCCAATCTCCCATCCAGCCCTGCCCTCTGGCAGTGGGAAGCCATTCCCTGTGTCCTGTCCCTCCATCCCTTGTCCCCAGTCCCTCTCCAGCTCTCCTGGAGCCCCTTTAGGCCCTGGCAGGGGCTCTGAGCTCTCCCTGGAGCCTTCTGTTCTCCAGGTGAGCACCCCCAGCTCTCCCAGCCTGGCTCCAGAGCAGAGGGGCTCCAGCCTTTGGAGCATCTCTGGTGCCTCCTCTGGACTCTCTCCAGCAGCTCCAGGTCCCTCCTGTGCTGGGGCAGCTCTGCAGGTGGGGTCTCACCTGAGTGGGCAGAGGGGCAGAATCCCCCCTCCCCTCCTGCCCATGGTTTGGGATCAGTCCAGGACACATCCTGACTTCCAGCTCTGCTGTGGTGAGAATTTCAGGTGGATTCTGCACAGGGCCAGTCAGTTCATGTTGTACTAAAATTTTATTAGCTGGAATTTTGAGCCAGAGCCCTGGGTGTACTTTCAAATTCAATTACAGTCTGAAAAATGCCTCTAAAATAGCCCTGGGCAGCTCATTGATTATTGCATTTGAGTCACTTCAGGTGAAATTTGGGCACATCCCAGGACTGGGTCTCAGCACCAGCCCCGCACGTGCTGTGCAAGGCTCAGAATCAACTCTTGCCTCAAGAATTTCTGTGTAGGGCTGTAATTCAGGCTGTAACTCAGGCTGTAAATCAGCCCTGCAATCTCAGACACGTGACTGTTTTCAGGTCTTTTTCAGACCACAACCCCAGTTTTCAGGCAGCAGGAAACAAATCGAGGTTATTGATGTGGGGCCGTGTGTTCGCTCCAAGCATTGACACAAAATTGTGCTTTTAGTGCTGTTTGGGATGTTCTTCCTGTCACTGTATTTTTAGATACTCATGATTAATCTTGTAAGTAAAAACCACTCTGACCACAATGCTTGGGAGCCAGTGAGAGCAAACAAGTGAGCAGCATCTTAAAATCCCTCCATGGAAACAGAGGGGATCAGAACTACTGGAGCTCTGAAGCTCCTTTGCTGATCATTTCAGGCAGTAAGGGGTGGTGGGATAGTGATGCTGTGTGTGCCTCCTCCCAGAGCTGGAGCACAGCAACCAGGAGAGAACAGGAGCTGCTCCTGCCTCAAGCACTGCCCTGAAGCAGCTCCCAGCCTCTCCATCCCAAGTGCAGAGAGAGCATGGAAACCTTCCAGGAGATCCAGGGCTTTTGGTTAGGAAAGGAGTAAGTGCAATTGGAACAAAACAAACAAACAAAAAATTATTGGTGAGCAAGGTCACCAAAAATTATTGGTGAGCAAGCAAAAATACAAGGTCTTTTTAACCTTTAAGGATAAATGATGCTTTTACATTCCTGATCCATATTTGCAGGTGTTCAAGCCTTCAGCTGTGGCAGCATGTCCCTGTCCCAGCCATAAGCAGTGTGTGTTGTCCCCGTGCTTGGCCAGTGCTGTGCTGTCTCCCACCCAAACTGTGGGAATTGATGCCTTTGGGATCTGTGATCCTCATTAGCAACAATTTCTGAGCTACTTTAGAACACCTCATTAGTATTCCATGGGCTTGGAGGTTTATGGGCTTTATGTTGTTCTAGAGTTGTTCTTGTATTTGACCAGCACGTGCTGGGGTGTTTCTGCCCCTGGAGCCCAGAACAGCAGCACTGGGAAGTGGGGAAGTTTGTGGTCTGAGCAGTCAGAGAACACAGAGCAAACCTGGGCTCAACCCAGCCCAGATGAATTTTCTGGTCCAGCAAGAGGAGCTGCGGGATCACCTCAGCACTGAAAGCCTCAGAAACATAAAAAATTCCTTCTGTGTAGCTGCTGCTCACAGGCTTCAGTCTTGTCTGCAGGTTATTGATGGAGCTAATTAATGAACAGCACCTCCCACCACGCTGTGCTGCTCACATCCAGCCTTTGGGGATGCTCTGCAGGCTGATCCCTCAGTTCTGCTGCAGAGAGAGGGGTTTGAGTGAGGAAAGATGGGACCACAGCCCACAAGGCAGGGCCAGCCCCAACCACAGGCAGTGAACCATCCCTCCTAACAGGGAATACCAGGAGACACAGATGAACGGTGTGGGAATGCTGTGCCCAAAGAGCAACAGTTCCAGAGTGTCTCGGCAGAGTATCCCTGGTGCTTTCACGAGGGATTTGGGGTGTGGCCAAACAGAAGCTTGGCTCAACCAGGGGAGCTTTCAGGCAGCACAGTTAAATGCCCAATCTTCATCAGAATCACAGAATCCTCTAGGCTGGAAAAGCCCTCTAGGATCAAGTCCAGCCGTTCCCCAGCACTGCCAAGGCCACCACTGCCCCATGTCCCCAGGTGCCACAACCACATGGCTGTTAAACCCCTGCAGGAATGGGGATTCCAGCCCTGCCCTGGGCAGCTGTGCCAGTGCCTGACCACCTTTTCAGTGAAGAACTTTTCTCTTATATCCAGCTTGAACCTCTCCCAGTGGAGCTTGAAGCCATTTCCTCTTGTCCTGGGGCCTTTGCCACTGACACACTTTGCAGAGGAAAGCTCCTTTAAATGTGAGTTTTCCTGCCTGGACACAGCTTGAGCATATTTGTGCAAGTAATAATATAACCTTGGGAGAATTAGACCCTGATACAGGTATAGAGTTAGAGAGAATTGGACATGAGAGCTGCTCCCCACGTGCAGCTGGGAAGGCAGAATGGAAAGAGCAACAGGGTGGCTCTGGTCACAGGGAATTCTCCATCCCCAAGGCGAGGCTGGGAGCTTCCTTTTGGGCACATTCCCTTCCCTGTCTGCTCCACCTGTGCCAGCAGCACCACCTGGATCTGAGCTTGTTGTCAGCAGCTGGGTGTGCCCAGGGTCCCAGCAGCCCCTTCCCTGGCACAAGGCAAATACACTGGAATTTTTCCTGTGCTTGTTCTCTCTGCAGAAAAAGCTGGAGCTGGCTGCAGGCACTGAGGAGCTGTCCCCAGCTGTGCAGCGGACACGGGAAGCCATCGGGAGCCTCCAGCAGTTCATGACAGCCACAGGCTCAGAGCAGGAGCTGGAGATGGCAGCCAGGGACTTCTCCTACAGCCTGGCACGGATCTACACAGGCAGGGCAACACAGAATCACAGAACCAAGGGATGGACTGGGTGGGAAGAGACCTTAAAGCCCAGCCAGTGGCACCCCTGCAGGGACACCTTCCACTATCCCAGGCTGCTCCAAGCCCCAGTGTCCAACCTGGCCTTGGGCACTGCCAGGGATCCAGGGGCAGCCACAGCTGCTCTGGGCACCCTGTGGCAGGGCCTGCCCATCCTCCCAGGGAACAATTCCTGCCCAATCTCCCATCCAGCCCTGCCTTCTGGCAGTGGAAGCCATTCCCTGTGTCCTGTCCCTCCATCCCTTGTCCCCAGTCCCTCTCCAGCTCTCCTGGAGCCCCTTTAGGCCCTGCCAGGGGCTCTGAGCTCTCCCTGGAGCCTTCTCCTCTCCAGGTGAGCACTCCCAGCTCTCCCAGCCTGGCTCCAGAGCAGAGGGGCTCCAGCCCTTGGAGCATCTCCGTGGCCTCCTCTGGACTCTCTCCAGCAGCTCCAGGTCCCTCCTGTGCTGATGGATTTCAGACCAGGAAAGGGCTGGGAATCAGCCATAGGCACCTGATTCACACCTGGGTCAAGGGTGGAGCTCTAAAGCTCACTCCCCATTCTTAGTGCTGAAGCAGCTCAGCCCTCAAGCACTGCTGGGGAGTAACCACCATCCTTTTTCCCTGAGCCCTGGGCTGTTTTGGCAGGAGCCTGGGAATGCTGACACCTCCTACCCCTCACAGGAGCTCTTTTAATGGAACACGCGGCTCGGCCTGACGCTTCCCCCACAGACATCTGTGCTGCCCTGAGGTAGGCATGGCCCTGTCCTGAGTGTTCTGGATGATTCCGTGGCAGTGCCAGAGGAGGGATCCAACCCCTGGCCATAGCCAGACCCACGAGCGCAGCTGGGNATGGGCAGTGCCAGAGGCTTTACTCTGCCTCTGGAGGGATCCAACCCCTGGCCATGGCCAGACCCACGAGCGCAGCTGGGAACAAGCAGCGGCTGCTCTCAGCGCCGGGGCTTTTCCCTGCTCGGGCCATCTCCATTCCCGCAGTGATGGGCGGGATCCCACCTGGGCACGGCTCAGGTGTGGCAGGATTGGCACAGCCCATCCCTCTCTCCATCCAGGTGGTGCAACCAGGAGCTGTGTCCGGTGGCCGTGGAGTCGGGAAGGGGCAGCTACGGGGGCGGGGCAGCGCTCCAGGACAGCGCCCTGGTGTTCGGGACCAGCCGGCTCTGAGCGCCCGCAGCCCTGCCACGGACACCAGGTGGGTTGCAATCCAGAAAAAAAACCCCAAATCCTCAGGTACCTGCAAGTTCCAGGTGTGGTGGAATGTCCCGTTCCACAAGGGGCCAGACCAAATCCTTTAGGAGCGACCCCCGCCTGCCCCGGGGTGAAATCTGTGGCTTTGAGGCTTCTTAAAGCAGACACAGCCCTGAGAGTCACTCCAAGGTGCTGGAATGTTCTCACAGTGCTTTAGGCAAAGTCCCGGTGATAAAATCCAGACAAGAGCTGGAAGCAGCAACTCTTCAAGTGCCAACACTCTTCTTTTTGAAGAAAACCAAACGAAATAAAACTGAAAGTTATCTGAAGCTGATTAAATACAGAAATCCACCATTTTTCCCTGTTCACCTTCCTGCTTTCCAGTGCTGACCATGGACTTCCATCCCTGGATGGGGTTTGCTCTTTCCACCCACTGTGGCTGTGAACACTGACCTCCTCAGGAACTGCTGCTTTCTGAACAAAAAAGGGATTTTTATTCTGGCCTCTGGAAAGTTGATGAATTCCCTATACACGTGTCCTAATGATGTTGCAATCCATCCTGACATAAATTCTAAATAAACTTTGCACTGAAATCCAGTAATTCTCCACCTAAGCACTGGCTATGGGCTTTTCCTTCCCCTCAGCCCATCAGTCAACCTGCTTGGTATTGCCCTGCTGGCTACAAGTTTTTAATTAAGGAGTTGCTAATAGAAGAAGAAGAGCACGAATGGACCGAAGACAGCTGGAATTTATAGCTGGGAAATGCTACAGCAGCCAGACACTGAGTGGGAAGAGGGGGAAGCAGCTGTTTGCTGACATTGGAGTTATCCAGAGTTTCAAAGATGGCAGAGCCAGGAGGACACAAAGGGTGGCTCTGGGGAGGAGCAGAGTGGAGTAATCCCAACAGGCCACAGCATGGGAAGATCCATGGGCTCAGGGATCACAGGCTGAGCCAAGCAGAGCTTCCCTGAAATTGGCCAAATGCTGTGAACCAGCCCCAGCAGCAAAGGGCTTCTGTTGTCTGTGCATTGCAGGGAATAAAGAGCATTCGGGTTTAGAAAATCTCCTACATCACAGAATCACAGAATCATGGAATCGTGGAATGGGTTGGGATGGAAGAGACTTTAAAGCCCAGCCAGTGCCACCCTCTGCCACAGTCAGGGACACCTTCCACTGTCCCAGGCTGCTCCAAGCCCCAATGTCCAACCTGGCCTTGGACACTGCCAGGGATCCAGGGGCAGCCACAGCTGCTCTGGGCACCCTGTGCCAGGGCCTGCCCACCCTCCCAGGGAACAATTCCTGCCCAATCTCCCATCCAACCCTGCCCTCTGGCAGTGGGAAGCCATTCCCTATGTCCTGGCACCAGGACTCTGTCCCTGCAGTTTGGTGTCAAAGATCTCACAGGGGTCATTGCACAGGGAGCAACGCGGGGCTCTGAGTGACCATGGCAGATCCAGCCCCAGGTGTGCCTGTGGGTCCAACAGCAGGAGATGGATGTGACCCAGGAGGGAAAGTCCATGTGCTGGAAGTGTTTGCAGAGCTGATCAACACCTGGGATCCCCTGCTCTCCCTAAGGGCTCATCTCCAACTGCTGCCAATCCAGGCTTTCCCTCTTCCCAGCCGATTTTACATTTCTGAACACCAGGATTCATTTTTCCTCATATACGAGCTATAATTTGCCTAAAAATAAACCCCTCAAACTGGGAGCTCTGCAGATGCACCAACACAGAGAACAAGGGACTATGAATTCATCACTGTAGGAAAATGACAAATTTATTAAGATCTAAATATTCACTGCAAGGCTACAGCGGAATAAAGGCTGTTACACACACGTGAGGGTCTGACACTTCCAGTGCTGCTGAACAGCTCTGCCCTCAGGTCTTGGCATGGTTTCAAATATTTCATGTGCTTCAAGTAAGTAATTGAGACTTCAGACGTCATTTTAATATAAATCCCACCCAAAAAGTGGACAATCAAACCCATCACCTGCTGCCACCGCAAGGTCTAAAAATCATTTTGTGACAGAGCCGTGGGAAATCGGTTTAAAACCCAGGTTTGTTAAATAATAAAGTCAAACTTTAGCAGCATTTATAAAATGTCAAAGTCTGAAGAACAGTGAGCTGAAATTCTAAAATGCAACAATGGCAGCTCTGGCAGCTGTACTGTGGGATAGGATGGACAGCTCCAAGGACTGGGGAACATCTGGGCCAATCCTGCACCTGGCAGAGCTCCCCTTTGCCCAGGGCTGACTCCAAAGCTCATCCTGGATAAATCCAGGACCCCTCTGTTCGATAGGCCCTGAACCTGCTCCGCTTCCTGCACGTGGTTATTGCACTTTGCAGCCTCCCTACACCTCAAAACCTCTCCCAGGGCAGGCTCCATCCCACCCCTGCAGCCTTTCCCGGGCAGTGGAGCAGTTCCCGAATATCTGCTTCCCCTTCCCTCCCCAGCAGAGCCGTTGGTTTCCACCCTGCCCCTGCCACCACCCCCTCACCTGTGCCCAGCTCTGGGCACAGAGCCCTCCTGCCCAGTGACTCCAGTGCCACCTCCCTCCTCAGTTCCCAGTGACTCCTAACGCTGTTTGATATCCCCACTCAGGAGGTTGTTCCACAGCCCAGGGGGCAGCAGTGAAGCCGCCTATCGCGACAGCAGCGCCGGTGTCCTGACAGACTCATGGGCTGTCCGGGAGCTGGGACAAAGTAAAAAGGGAAAGAGGCTCTTTAGGAAGAATTGATCTTGGGGAAATGAGCTTTGACACCTTCAGCCGTATCCTCCTCTGGCAGAGCTGCTGCCCCTGGCAGGAACCCTTCTGCACCGTGGGGAAGCTCAGAACTTCTCTGATCCCTCTGCCGGGGCAGAGACCCACACTCGGCATTTCCCAGATCAAAAACTTCCCGGCAGCGCCGTGCCCGGGGCTCACAACGTCTGCAGGACAAAGAGCTCCTGAGAGAGCACTCAGGAGAAACTCCAGTACGAGAGGAGCTCTAGGAAATCCCACTGTGAGGTGTAACTGAAACACTTTGCACGTTCCATACACCACCGAACGTGATTCCTGCTTCTTTTCTGCTCCAGATCCCATCAGCGGCTCTACCCCAACCTGGTTTAGTTTGAATTAATGAACACCATCAAATCACAGAGAGGTTGTGCTCAAAGTCTTGTGATGCCCTGTCTGGCCCTACATCCCTCACAGCTGCTCAGACCCCTGAGAATTCAGGGCAAATCCTCAAACACGTAAGAGAAGAAACAAATGATGGTGGGGGGCCTGAGGGGACCGGACTGTGCACAGCCAGAATGAGCAGGCAGTGCCTGGGAAATGGGAATAATCCTTGTGCACGACAAACATCAGTTTTTTCCGCCTTCTGTGAAAAAAGAGATCTTAAACCTGAGTGAGTTTGGTTTGGTCCCCAAAAGCCACAGCTCCACCATCCAGCATCAGGACACAGCAAGTGCAAGTGGGAATGGAGCATCCACTGCCAAACCCCACCGAAAGCAGGGGGAATTCCCTGGAGACTGGGGCTGCTCCTACATTTGGGTGAATAATCAGACTGAAATGTGATGGTTGGTCAAGGGGAAAAAGAAACACGGTGTGGAGGGAGCTAAAACTGGCACCTTTCTCCATCTTGGCAAACCCGTGCTGATTGTGCCAACAGAACCTGGCAGGGTGGGTGCATTGTGTGCTTCCCCCTTCCTGGGACTCCTGCACCAGGAAAACCAAGACTAAGATTTAATTTTTTCTCTTAAGTTTAGGAGTGACAGCTTGTTATTCTTTGGAAAGACACAGCATGGAACAGAAAGCCAAGGGCAGCAGCTGCAGCCTCCTTTTCCAAGGCCTTGGTGTTCCTACTGAGCCTCCAATATGTCCCCTCCAAGGGACAGGGAAGAAAAATAAAAAATTAGAAAGTGTGTTAGCAAATGCTCCCATGCAAAAGTCTAAACTTTATTCACTTTTATTTATATATTTAACAATTCTAAAGTATTTACTTCTTGCTTTTGACAAAAATGAAAAATATAGGAGCACTTTACTCTCTTGCGGAGAGAAGGGTTATTTCTGTACACAGCTACGGAGAGACGGCTTCCTCCTTTACATACAAAGAAAAATAATATTAATAAAAAAAGTGCTTCATCGATCCAAAAAAGCCTAAAGAGCTGCAAGCTTTTATTCACACTGTACATCCCAGCCCCGGCCCGGACCCTCTTGGCACGTGCGGAGGCTCCGGCTGATTCTGCACCACAAAGCCACACAAGGTTGGGGTGTCCCCCCAGCCCAGCCCAGCCCTGCCACCTCCCCTCAGCACGCCAGCAAGAGCCGGACATTCCCTCATCCCTCTCCACGTGGAACAGCAACGTCTGTGCCTCTCTTCCAGCCTCCACTGCTGGGTTAGGAACAGATCCTAAACATGCCTTGGCTGGAAACCCCATCCTTCACTTTGCTTTTCCCTCAGTGTCTCTTTCTCTAACCTGTGCCAGGGAGATCCCAAGATGCTCCGTCCGTTCCCAGACCCCTTTCCCACAAGGACGCAGCCTCCTCCTTCCTGCACATTCACACCAGCACACGGATCGTGGCAGGGTGGGAAGAGCACAGTCCAACCACCTCAGCTTCTCCCCTCAGACCCACTGAGCTCTGCCAGATGGTTTCCCCATGGGACCCTCCCTTTGGATGATGTGATTGTGACATTCCAGGGAAGGGAAATGTGAAATGCTCCTTTCCCAAGGTTTCTTGGATTTTGAGCTGTTGTATCTAGAGCTCTCAAATACTCCAGCAGCATTCTTGGGAATACCATAGAGAATTTGGGATTTTGTCTAGGGAATGCACTGTGAGCAGGATCTACTCTTCCTCCTTGCTGGATTGCACTAAGCAGGGAAGGGAATGGGATGAGCACCTATCAGTTACAAACGGATATTTGGGAGTTTCACCCTTGAATGAGGTGACTGGGACAGAAGGAGGAAGGGGAATCCATAATGTATTTTGGATTGTTTTAAGCTCCTCAGGCAGCTTTTTTCTATCTGGAGTACACTGAACACAGCCTGGGAAAGGAGGAGCATCCCAGGAGGGTGCCCAGCACCAGCACAATCCACAGAGGCCGAGCCTGGTGTCGCTGGCAGGTCCCGGCCACCTTCCGGCAGTTTGGATCGTCCAGTAAAGTGCGAGTGACCAGCCAGGACCTGACCATGGCAATGCTCTGCTCCCACAGGGAATCTCACACGGATGGGACAAAGACAAGGCAGAGGTCTGCTCCTGTCCTGGTGGGATTGAATCAGGAATTGCATGGTTAGACCCCTGGCAAGGCCCAATGTTGACGCCTGGCTTGGCTCTCACCAACAGCACGTGCATTCCTGAGCCAGCATTCCAGGTGTTCCCGCTCCCAGGGCTCAGACCTCCAGGAACCTGACCGAGACCCCCTCGGGCAGCCAAGCCCACTGTGAGAACAGAGAGGGAAAAGGTCTCTGGGGAAGGAGATTCCCACCTCTTCTAGCAGCAACAGGTTCCCAAACAGCAATTTCGGGTTTGGAATAACAGGAGTGATTGAAAGCACGGGAGGCTGCAGCTATTGAGGCTCTGCACTCCGGCCGGCCCGGCTCCCTCTGCTCCCTACAATCCTCGGCCTGCAGCAGCTCCGCAGTGGGACAGATAAATACCCACAGGGATCCTGGCTGTGCACCAGCTCCCTCCCCACCGCCACGACCCTCCCGCAAACAAACAGAGATATTATTATATACACACACACGCACGCGCGGGGACACGGACACACAGACAGGACAGGCAGGAAAGGGGGAAGAGCTGGACAAGGAGAATCCCACGATCCAGCGGCACATCCTCAAGGTCTGTCCCGCCGAGCAGCGCCCCCACGGCCGAGCTCCAGCGCAGCCTCCCAGCCTCGGCTCCCCGGGATCCGCGTGTCCGTGGGGAAGGGTCGGCTCGGCTGCTCCCCTGTCGCTCCCAGGCCAGGAATTCAGTTGGACGTGGCAGTGATGGGCTTGTCCAGTTCGAGGTCCAGGCTGGAGCTGCCGGGGTGGAGGCTGCTGTAGCAGGATTTGCAGACTCTGCTGGGCTCGAAGAGCTGCTGGCTGGGAACGGGCACCTTCTGGTTACAGCAACTGGAGCAGAACACGTTGCCACAATTCCTTGCATCAGGAACAGAGGAGAAATGGAAAAGATCAGAAGGAGTTTGACAAAGTTACTTGAGCTGTAAAATGAGATATTGCCAGTGCTGGGATGGGGGAGACACCTCCCTACAGGCCATGGCATGGGCAGGGACAGCTCTAGCGTTTGTGCTCCTCCCTCCTATGGATGGGGTAGAGATCCAGGGAATGGGCACAGGAGGGAGCCAGGGCCAGTGTGGAATTGCAGGTTATTAAATAGCTCTGTTCAGCACTGCCCTGAGCCAGGCTGGACAGGCTGTGCCCTCCTGCCATACAGAGAGCTCTCTGCCACTCACCATGGAATGGTTTAGGTGGGAAAGGACCTTAAAGCCCATCCAGTGCCACCCCTGCCATGGGCAGGGACACCTTCCACTGTCCCAGGTTGCTCCAAGCCCTGTCCAGCCTGGCCCTGGCCATTTCCAGGCTGGATGTGGTGCAGAGGAGCTCCAGCACCGTGCCAATGCTACACTGGGGCACAGGGCTGAGGGGCTGAAGCAGAGCCCCCATGTGCCCTTCTGAGCCAGGCTATGGGGAATGTGGGGAACACTGGGAATGGGAGGCTCTGGCCCTGCTCACACAGCTGATCCAGCCCTGGCTCACAGGAGGGATGTGGAAGTGCTGGGAGCAGGCTGGACTCTGCTCCCAGGCTCTGCTCAGATCTGCAAAGGTTTAAACATGGAAATATCAAAGCTCTCGGTCCCTGCTGTCCTCCCACTGCCCCCACAGCCACTCCAGCAGTCCCAAACTCCTGCATCCAGGAAACTGAGCCAAGGAGGAACATGCAAAGCCCGGGTGGGCAGGCAGGTGTTCCATGCACAGGTGGGCACGTGCGGCATTCCTGGCACTGGCAGAGCCGCACCAGCACATGCACCTCGTTACTGCTCAGTCATTAATTACCTTCTGCAGCCCCCCTCAAAACCTGTGAGCCCTGTCCTCTTCAATTCCTACAAGGAGCTGGGAGCAGCACTCCAGGGACCTGGGTTTTGCCCTTTCCATTAACTCTTTGGCATCAGGATTTGGTGCTGTTGTTGTTCTGCACTGGAGGTTTGCTGCTGCCAAGAGACTGCTGGGGAATTCTGCTGACACCCAGCAGCTCTGATTAATCCTTCCTTGCCAAGAAAGGAGATTTCCAGCTGCTGGTCACTGATGAGGAGAGAAGCAGCACAGAAATCCCATTTCCCACTTCAGTGGGCTCATTTCCTCAGTTCTACACAGCAGCTCCAGGCCTTGGAGCCTGAACCCCAGCACGGGAAGGCTGACAGGGACCAGCCTCTCTGCAGAGGTTCTGGAGACTGGAGGGCCCTGCTGGAAATCCCTGTCAGAAGCACCTGCAGGAGTGGGACCAGCACTGGGAGGTGCCACACAGCTCCCACAGACCCATCTCGCTGCTCAAGGAATGATTATCCCAGGGCAGCTCGCTGATGGATGAAGGGAAAACCAACCAGAGAGATTAAAACAAGGATCTCTTTGTTGGAGCTCACCATTCCTAACATATGCTGGGGTTTTTGTTGTTTTATCCTAGACAATGGTGCTCTGACACTGCTTTAGAAAGCTCTGGACAGCTCATCCTTCTATCCCGGTGGTCCCTGCTTTGCTTCACAGATTAAAAAGAGACATTAAAAAACAGGCTGGAAAAGGAATGTTGCTTGTTTGAGGAAGGGGAGCTGAAAGTCACACTCCCCATGCCTCCTCTTCATCCCAAATCTCAGATATTCATCCAGTTTTATCCTGATGCTCCACCAGCTCTGTGGCACCTGTTCCAGCCATGGGATTTTCAATCCTTCTATAACAAGTGGCAGGTTTTTGCCAACACCCTGCACAATTACTGGAATTGTTTGGTAACACGTAGCCGTCTTCCAAAAATATGGGGGAAAAAAGAGAAATGATCAAAAATAAATGCATAAAACTTGCAGGCCAGTCTCCTGTCAGTGAGCAGTACACACATGGACTGACAGTGAGTGTTAGTCTGAGCCACATCCCAGTTCAGCTCTCAAAAGCCAAAGAAGCCTTTCTGTGAGGATGAGGGCTGTTCACATGGATCCAACCCCCAGCAGCTTGTGCTGACCACCCCCAGCTTAGTTCTGGTGATTTCCAGGCAAGTGAGAAACAAAGAGGGAGAAAAGCTGAGTTAGTTGGGAGAAGTCACCCAGGAAAGGCAGACGGACAAGGACAAGGACAGAGGCTGCTGGAAATGCTCACCAGAGCTGATCAACTCGGTCAGTGTCCCTGCAGGGAGGAGAGAGAGCTCAGGGCAACAGGCAGAGGGAGCAAACATTGGCAACCAAGGAAGCTGGAAGGTTTTACCCTGCTCAAGGCCTTACACTGTGGGCTTCAACTCCTTTCCATTCCCAGGGAGGGGTGTAAATGTTTACTACAGAGATACTCATGGTGTTGGTCTCACCAACAGCTGGGTCACTGCACATGTGGAAGCTGAAGGAGCAAAGACCCTACAGGGAGATTTGAGCCAGACCTGACACACTTAGTTAATTTTAACTCCTCATGGGGCTGTGGGTGACCTGTGTGTATCCAGGCTCTGGGAGTTGTCCCAAGCTCCATTTTAGGGAACTGAGCCCTGGGGATACAAATCTGCACAAACACAGTGGGCATCCCTGGGTTTGGTTAACTTTACAAGACTAAATGGAGCAAAATACAAACCAGACACAAACCCAAAACGATGTTCATAACTCTTTGCAACTTCAAAAAGCAGCAGAGTATCAAAATGGGGTAACTGAGATTTATTTAAAGTATGGTTCCTGTAATAGTATTTGCATGTTCAGAAACCAGGAATAGGAATTTATTTGAAACAGAACTGGAAACTGGAGATTCCCTGGCTTTAACTCCAGTATATTGAGCCATGTGGTCTCTGCCTCCTGCTCTTCATCAAGCCCCTGCTGCTGCCTGAGCTGCTGCAGCCTCTGTGGCAACAGGTCTGGCAAAGAATAATCCAGAAAACCTTGATCTCACACAGGTGTTCTGTTCAGATTCTGTAGGAGCAAGTTAATGAAAAGGGGAGAAAGGTTAGAGAAGGAAAGGAGCAGGTTTCCAACCAGCAATGGGGAGAAGATGCTATTCCTGTATTTCATCTAACTCATATATTGAATTGTTGAATGCTAAGAGGACAAAGCTCTATTCTGTATAAATCTAAATTGCCTCCAAGTCCAGTCTGAGGAAAGAAAGGTGGGCTCTGTATTGGTTATAGTGGAGCAGACACCAACTGTGGCTTTTAACTCTCTCCCTGCAGGAGTGAACTGAGCAGCAGGAGCTGTTCTGTTCCCTGGCAGCCCTGAGGCAGGAGCAGTGTCCCTGCAGGAACAGGAGCTGAGTCCCTGCAGGAACAGGGGCAGTGCCCAGTCCCTCTCCCAGTCAGCTGCAGTGCTGTTTGTTTTCCCTGCAGTGCTGTGTGTTTTACCTGCAGTGCTGTGTGTTTTACCTGCAGTGCTGTGTGTTTTACCTGCAGTGCTGTGTTTTACCTGCAATGCTGTGTGTTTTCCCTGCAGTGCTGTGTGTTTTCCCTGCAGTGCTGTTTGTTTTCCCTGCAGTGCTGTGTGTTTTACCTGCAGTGCTGTGTGTTTTCCCTGCAGTGCTGTGTGTTTTACCTGCAGTGGTGTTTCCGACTGGCGAGCCAGAAGGCGCTGTCGCAGCCGTAGCAGTGTGCGGCCAGGTGATCCGGGAGCCACCGCGTCACCTGTGGGGACGGCCACCGGCATCAGGGACAGGGCAGGGCCAACACTCCTGAGCTGAGCCCCCTCCCCAGCTCCCAGAGGTTGTGCAGCAGAGGGCTCATAGGCACAGGTACTGGTATGTCAGGTGTGAGACCAGCGGAACGCAAGGAAAAGAGTTCCCAAGGAGTGGCACGTGGCCAAAAGCTGGAGGATAATTTGAATTAGGATTATCCCAGAGTGAGCAATTTACAGGGATTTAGTCTGTACCTCTGTATCCTGTTTATCCACCTGTTCCCAGCTGGCTTCAGAGAAAATCTCTGTGCTGCAGCGAGACAAGCAGTTCTGATCCAGATTGCTTTCCGAGTCGGGAATAGATGTCTGTTGGCAAACAAACACAGCTGAACGGAACCCCCCGGATCCCTGTTCCACACAAATAAAACCCAGAAACCCCAACAGGGGACCCTCTGGTGATGGGATGATGTGAGGCAGAGTGGATTTAGAATCCAGTTTCTGCTGTGAAGTTCTGGGAAGGCTTTGGGAGAGTAACCAAAACCTGCTCCCTGTGGCTCCAATTCCAGGGTCCTGATTCCTTTCCAAAGGTGTTTCACTTTCAAAACTATAATTAGTAATACAGATATCCTTTTGTTGGCAAAGAGTCTGGAAAATACAAGCCAAATTGCATATGGGAAATTCAGAATTTGAGCCATGTCTATTGTATGAATAGGTTTTGGGAAGAATGCTTCCTTAATATAGTCTGTGCAGGCAGAGGTGGATTTTAACTCACTTAAAACTCAGCCAGCCTTTAAAATATATCAAAATAGCCGGAAATCTTGAGTTAATGTATTTTTATGCCTGAGGAATGGGCAAACCTGGAGTTCCAGAGGAAAACCTGCAACTCCCTGAAGAGCTGAGGCACAAATGGAAGGTAGAGATCAGGTCCTTAAAAATGGGGAATTTTCTGGAGGCACTGCCAGCCCTACACTGCAGCTTCTGAAGGCTCTTAAAAAATGGGAGCAGAATCCATTAAGCCAAAGCACCCAATTTCTCCAAGGAATTCAAGCTTTTAACAGGGACACTGAGCCCAATGAGCACCTTGTGCTGCATCTCCAATGGGAAAAGCCAAGAAGGCTCCAAAGATTTTTCACAACAAACGTACCTGGGCCTATCCAGCACCTCTGCCACTTCTAAACAGTGAATTCAACAAACAGAAGCTGGGAACCTCCTGCAAATATTATTTTTTCAATTTTGCAGGCATATAAACCATGTAGGAAAAGGAAATTTCTGATGGGTGTTGCAACAACCTCAGGAATTACAGGCAAGTGCTCAAACCCACAGGAAAGTACAATTCTCTACAAAAGTCTCTACTTTTACAACTTTAAACACTTACAAATAAAAGTGCAAATGGTTTAAAAGCTCCCTTAAAATTCTTAATTTGTTGAAAAATCCTTGTTGAAATACAGCTGCCAAAAAAGTTCAGGTAATTTATTCCAGTTAATTTAGAATTCTAGAAATTTATTCCAGTCGAGCCTGGAGCACCTGAAAGGGAGGGTGTGACCCTGTTGGGTTTGAGCTCACAGAGCTGCCAGTGCAGCTGGAACCTGCAGAGAACCAAGGGATCATCCTATGCTGCTGTCCCAAAAATGGCACAGGAAAATCTTTTTGCTCCACATGAAGAAAGCAGTAAACCAGGGGTTTGGTTGGTTTTACTGAGTTTTGGTAAACCAGGGATTTGGCTGGTTTTACCGAGGCCAGGGAAGGTGTTTAGGTATGGCCAGGGGTGTGTGAGCTGCTGTGCAACACCCATCTCAAAAGAAACCTTTCTGCTCAATCTGGAGTTCAGTGACAGTACCTCTCAGGTACTCAGGCAGTGTTTGCCCTCTTCAGGATGACCTGGAGAGGTCTGTAAGAGCCCCAAAGTCAGGCCCTGAGCCAGGAGCTGAGGGCTGGGTGAGCTCTGCGCCCAGCCCAGTGACGCTCACTCACCACTTCGTCCCCGTAGTCGCCGTTGAGCCGCAGGGAGCTGTTGAGGAGCTGGCTCTCCAGGCGGCTCTTCAGCTCCTGCACCTGCTTCTTGAGGGTCTCCACCTCCTGCTGATGGCCCGTCTCGATCTGGCGCAGGCGCTGCTGGATGACGTCGCTGTAGACGGGCATCCCGTCGTCGTCCAGGTGGCTGCGGGCCGGCTGGTCCGGGCTGCCTGCCGCCTGCTTCCCGAGCTGGCTGAACATCCATTTCTGGTGCAAGTTCCTCAGGTGGAGCTGAGCAGAGCTGCAGCTGGCCGTGGACACCTGCCGGCTCAGCGAGGCCTTGATCCGCCCGTCCTCGCCGTTGATGCAGTGTCCGTTGGTGGCGGGGAATCTGGGGGCCGTGAATGCCGAGGGTTTCTCCACCAGTTTGTTCTCCAGCTCCAGCTCCCCGTTATACACCAGCTCATCTTTGCGGTCTGCTAGAGGCAAGGCACAAGGGGAAGGCATCGGGAGGTGTGTGGTGCTGCTACCAGAAGTCCTATGCGCTCTTGATCCCAGTTTTTGGAGCTCTATCATGCACTCCCCCTCTGGCCTGTTCTCCAGAGTTCGGGACAGCTCGTCAGCACTGTTGTTGAAGGGGTGAGGTCTGTGGCACGGAGCCCTGGGCACGAGCTCGGGCTTTGCTTCGGTCTCCGTTAAGGTTTCCGTGGAGCTTTCGATGTTGGATGTCCTTTCCTCCAGCAGGGCTGTCTGAGGGAAGGCAAGGCTGGCCTGGGCTGTGCCGTACAGGCTCTCCGCTTCTCCTTCGCCTTTCCCAACACCTTCCTCCTCCGTGGTGTTTGGAGCATCTCTGTTTCCGGAGCCCTCGGAAGGAGCAGCTGGCAGTCCTCTCCCCTGAGGTGCCTTCTGGAGGGCGCTGCTGGGGTCGCTGTGCTCGTCCTGCTGCCCTCTGAGCTCTGCAGCACCGTGTGAGGCCGGGTGTGGGTTGGCTGTGGGATTGTTCGTTATGGTACCTGTATCCACCTCGGCCTTTTCCTCACACAGATTGTCAGCTCTCTTCTCCTTATCCAGGCCAACCTCATCCCCCTTCCCTGCTGCCTCCAGGCCACCCCTCAAGTGCTCCTCCAGCCCAACATCATCTTTAGTGGCCTCCTGCAGAATGTTCTCCATTTGTCCCTCTGCTACCCCAGCTGCCACAGAGAGCTCTGCCCCCATGGGGGCCCTGCCCTGCCTGCCCAGCCCGTCCCCCTCGAAGGGGTCGTCCCCAGGGGGGCCCAGGCTGCTGAGCTCCAGGGAGCGTCGGTGCTCCTGCCACTTCTCATTGAGGCTGGGGTCGCTGCTCCGGCGGTTGTTTGTAGGCACGCTGCTGTCACAGGCTGTCGTCAGATTGTCGAAGGATCTTGTCTTTGGTAGCCTGCAAAGGGACAAACAATCCCCCTCCCAAGTCAGAGGATGTTTTTATAACGTTAAGCTACTGTGGTTTAAAACCAGCCCCCCCCAATTAGGACAGTAACAATCTGCCAGCTAATGGACTTGTGGGAAGTATTATCCAGGAGCACATTCCGACCATCTGTGGTGCAGAGCTGCTTCAGTACTTCCTTTGTTTGCCATCAGGAAAATATGTTCAACCAGACTTCAAACATTCCCAGATTAATCCCTTTACCAGCAAGCCCCAATGCTTACAGCCTGGTCACACCTCCTAATTAACATGTGCTCAGAGTCACTGTACAACAAGCAAAGAAATGGTTACGCAACACTGAAAAAGAACTCAAATTGAAGGTAATCAATGAAAGCTTATATCCCACAAGGATGGAAAGAATTCTCTGTGGCTATGTGGCACCCAGAGTTTAACTCTATTTGCCCAGCTTCTCTCTGCAACACTGTCAGCCCTGAAATGCAACAGCTTCCAAACCCACCCCATGGACAGGCTGCACTTGGGCAGCTCAGTCCCACAGTTCCACCAACAGACCCAGGAGAAATCCTGCCCTCCCACCCAAACATCCTCCTTTCATATCCCCCGATATTCTCTGTTGATCTTACTTTACAGGACGGGATTTCTGGGCTCTAGGCTCACCTGCCCAGAGGCTGCTCTTCGGGGCTAGAGCCTGGCACAGGGTATGGGGCACAGGTGTCGTCGGCGGGCGTGGAGGGCGAGGAGCAGGGCAGGTAAACAGCGCTCCAGAGCATCAAGTTCCGCACATGGCACACGGGATACAGCACCTGCCAGGGGAGCACATGGCAAGGGTCAGCTGCTGCCTCCCAGCAGAAGTTCAGCTCTGAAGGGGGCAGTTCACTGGGCAGGTCTCAGCTGGGACATGTCCAGCCCATGCCAAGGGCTGGTGACAGCTTTTCATCAGCCACACTTGGGACTAGAATGACCTTTTCTGTCAGAGGCAGAACAATGCCGGCCTTCAGCTCCTCCTGAATGAACTCCTGCAATGAGCTCTCTGTGAATCTACACCTTCACAACTCATGGAATTCAGTGGCTCGTTTTGAGTGCTGAGGTTCCCTTGTGTCTTGTGTTGCACTGTGCCAGAGGGAGCTGAACTCACTCCACGGACCCCAATCCACCACAGCCCAGCCTGGCCTCAGAGGAGGCACTCATGGGTACATATTCAGTACATGCAGAAGTTCTCTGAAGAGGCTGCTTGCTCTTAAAAGGGATTCCTTGATTGTGGAATATGCTTTCTGTTTCACTTTAAAAACACCTGGGCTCATTTTAGCAATTCCACTCCTTTCCAAGCAACTTTCCCATGGAAAAGCAGGCAATGGCACAGGAACCACTGGCTCCACCAGACAGGCACTGCCCAGGCTCCCCCAGGGAATGGGAACAGGCCTAAAGCTACCAGAGCACCAGGAGCCTTTGGACAATGCTCTCAGGGACAGGGTGGGATTTTGGGATGCTCTGGGCAGGGCTAGGGGTTGGACTGGATGATCCTGGTGACTCCCTTCCTAAATGAGGATATTCTGTGATTCTCTGAACACTCTGCTTCCCTGGCACTGAGCAGGGGAAGGGCTGTGGGGTGCCTGCTGCTCTTGAACAGCTCTGGCTCTATAAGGGATGTGGCTGCACCATAGGCACCTTTTAAAGCCTGAAGTAAAACCACAAGAAAATGAACCCAAAACAGGAAATTACCCCAACTCCCACATGCAGAAGGAGTGTCTTTCTGAGCATTTCCTGAGAACAGGGGCCAAGTGGGATAGAGCACAGAAGGGCAGCCCAAGGACAGACCTGTCCACACAGTCACTGTGAGAGCCCTCTCTATGCTCCTCCTGGCATTTTCATGGCAATCTAGAGGCACCCACAGCTTTAAGATCCCCCCCAGGCTGTGTCTGCTCTGCCTCACGAGCTCTCCCCAGGACTGCCAGGTGGGAAGGCTCCAAGGGCTCCCTGCAGTGACAGCCCAGAGCACACTCAGCCAAGGAGAGCTCAGGGGAGTAGAAAATCCATCTTTTTACAACCACTGTGGGCATAAACTCCTTCCTGCTTAGCCAGGGTTTAGTTTTGCTCTAAAAAACAACTGAAAGCCACATCCGTCATATACAAACCCACTGCAGTCCTTACAGTTCAGTTTATGACATCTGATACATCGATAAATAAAGAGTTTAAATATTTATACGAGTCCTTGCAGTCCTAACCATGATGTCATTTGGTGTTTGCTCTCTTGCCCATGTTCTGCACCCCTGAATCCCTCATGTGATCTTGTACCAAACACACAACTGAGCATCTTCCCAGAACCTTCAGTGAGCTCCTACCATGGAGGAGCCAAACTGAAAACCTGAAGGTATCAAGAGAAACAAAGATACACAAAATAATCTGAGCCACTTTTTCTGTTTAGATTTAAAATGAATTTAGATACAGTGTCTAGGTTTGCAAGCAATTTTGTGTCACTCCTCTGACACAGCTCAGTTCTCCAGAGAGGTCTATTTATCAAACACTGAAATGTTTTCTCTTATGAAAAATAAAATATTTAGTCACAGAAAGCACATTTCAGCACAGAGAAATTTCTGAGGTGGCATTCCCCAAACATCAGCAAAATTAACCCAAGACTTCCAACATCAGCCTGAGCTGGGTGTTCCAAAGTCAATGTCAGGGAGAGCTGAGCTGGTCTGGAATCACCTCTCTGTCCATGGGGACAGTTCAGAGAAGCACACAAGGGTTTGGGATGGAAGGGACCTTAAAGTTCATGCAGTGCCACCCCTGCCATGGGCAGGGACACTTCCACTATCCCGGGTTGCTCCCAGCCCCATCCAACCTGGCCTTGGACACCTCCAGGGATGGGGCAGCCACCACTGCACTGTGTCCCACTGCTGGGTGTTTCTCAGGGGACCCCAGGGCTCTCCCACAGGAGGGGATTGGATTGGGGTACATACAGATTCCGACTGGGAGGAGTAGAGCAGGTTTTTGAAGGCTTTGTTTGCTGCCCGCAGCAAAGACCAGACGGAGCAGGTCCGTTCCTGAGTGTGTTTCTCTCCTCTCTCTTTCGCATTGTTGCACAGGAATGTTCCAAAGAGGCAGGAGTAGGTGTGCTGCACCAACTTCACCTGCACAGACACACACAGGGTCAGCTGGCACAAGGATCAGCCTCACCTCCCTTCCCAGAGCAAAGCCCTCCCCAGGGCAGCCACACCAACCCACGGCATTTCTCACATACTTCTTACAAACCAATTGCAAAGGAATGCAAGGGGAGCAGAATCTTTTAAAACCAGAACTGAAAAAATTCAGGAAAAAATGTAACATAGAAAGACAAAATATTTGTTCCTAATCAAGTCATGTTGATACAAACTCATTGCCCTGCAGGCCAGGCAAAGCAGAGTCATGATTCCTCTGCTACAAAACATTCATGCAGCACAGAAATGCTGATCATTAATCACTCCATGCTGGGCCCAGCCTAACAAATGCCAGCTTAACTTCAGGCATATCAATGACTTCCTTGGGATTATTCAGATGTTTAAATGAAGACAAGTGGTTCAATACTGTAATAAATTAGGGGTTCAGTCTACAAAGGCCAGCACACCACGGGTATGTTCTCTCCCAGCCCATGGAGATTAGCAGTGTGCTGTGAAGCCAGTTACTACCTGTTGTATCTCATTTCACAACTGAGCTACTTGGGGACAGTACATGAGCTCAGTTACATGGCTGAACTGGCAAGTGGTAATTCCAGTCAGCCACAATCACAGGAATGTGCCTTAAATCTCTTAGTGGATCAGACACTTCATAAAAACTTCCACTCTTCAGACTACTGGTCCTGCAGTATATGACTGCCACTTCCCCAGAGATCTGAGAAATTACTTGGACCATCCTGGGTGAATTCCTAACAGGAATGCTGTCTGCTTCCAAAGAAGGTAAGCACAGCTCCCATATCCTACACATTTTCAGTAAAGAAACTGAAAAAAAATGAATGGAGCAAGTTGTTTTTAGAGGAGGAGTATACAAGTCAAAACAAGATCCAAGCAGAGGGGAGGTTGCATTGGCAGTAAGAATAATTTTTTTCAGGCTATGTGGATGTTTTACATCTCTTAGGTGCAACTATTCAATTAATATAATTTATTTCTTTAAACTCTAAATGAAGTCCTTGAGGTTTCTGCTTTTAAGAGTGAACAGACCCTGTGGGTTACCCAAGTTTTTTTGTCCCCTGTATCTGAGCAGCTTTTCTGTTCCCTTTATCAGGTGAGAGCATATATAGAATTTATTCATATACATATAAAGTAATGGAATGGTCTGGGTGGGAAGGGACCTTAAAGCCCATCCAGTGCCACCCCCTGCCATGGGCAGGGACATCTCCCACTATCCCAGCCTGTTCCAAGCCCTGTCCAACCTGGCCTTGGACACAGAATGTCACAGAAAGGTGGGAATATCTGCCCCCTGGGCTCTCCAGCAGTGTTTAGCAGCAGTGCATTGGCCCAGCAGTCTCCCCACTCACAAGGAATGCTTCGTTAAACTCGAAGGAGCAGGGGAACTGCCTCTGGAGCTGATGGACACAGTCCAGCCACTGCAGGAACACCGGGCAGCGCTCATTGAGGTCATCCGAATTCTCCCCGTGGCCACAACGATCTGCAAACTTGTGGCCAAAATCCAGCCACTCCGTCTCCACTAGCACCTGGAAACCCTGCAGGGAGGAGAGGAGAGATGAAGAATTCTTATTTTTCCTTGGTTCAGTTTTCTGAGATGGTCTGAGACTTGTGGGAATCGGTGTGCCCTCTCTCCTATTTCCCCTCAGCACTGGGCTCATTACTTCTCTTGACTGCTTTCCCTAATGCCTCTGTGCTCTGAAATGGAATTAGGACAGATAAGGATTCCCAAACTACATGAGCAGGAAAGGGAATAAGGCAGGCTAAGTCCTCAATGACTGGCAGGGAGGATCCTGATATGAGCCCTGTCTCATCCCGGCAGTGATAGGTAGAAACTTCATCTTGCCAAAGCTTCTGGATCATGGTCTCCAGTATTTAGACAAGTTATATAAAAACTTTTCTTGAAAATGATGGTCAGATCCACTTGTCAGGAAAGAAAACCATCCATCCACAACAGGACATCCAAGCTCAGGGAGAGCAGGTGCTTGTCTGTGTGTAGAGCAGTCACAAGGTTGATTAAAGGCTCACTTGAGTGATTTTTCATGAGAAGGGCAAAGAACATTCCCAAACAGTGCCTGGGTGAGCAGCTGAATGGCACACCTTGTCTCACAGGACCTGAAATCCATCACAGGGCAGGAGGGTTTTGGTTCTTAGTGGAAAGAAAAATTGTAGAGAATGTTTATTGAGTCAAAGGCTGTGATTAGAGCCAAAATAATGGCTGTGATTAGAGCCAAAATAATGGCTGGCAGCTGAAAAGTTTTAAATCTGACAGCACTGAAAACTCATTTTCCTCAATATTTCTGGTCCTGGTACAGACAGCTACAGCTTATGGTTTGTTCTGGGTGACAGAGAAGGCCCAGAGTGTGCACAGCACAACTCTGCTCCCCAAGCAGGAAGGACAGCACCCTTTGGAGAACCAGGAGCAGATCCTGTGCCCAGGCCAGAGCAGCACGTTTTGCCTGATGGATGCCAGCTTCTAGAATCCACGTGGCAAAGGATGCAGGAAGTGTTCACACTTCCATCCAAAAAGCAGTTCCAGCTCCTGGTCCTAGTGTGTGTGAGGCTTTAAGCAGCAGCTCACAGCAGTGTTCAGACACAGAGTTCTGTTCTGGATAACAAAGGCATCTTGCCCGTGGGCTGGCAGATGGAAACCAGCCAACACACATCCCACAGTACTGAAAAGTGATGGAACAGAGGAAAATCAGGAGAAATATAACTGACAGAGGGCAATGAAAATGTGAAACCAGAAAACCATGCAGGTGGGAAATGCAGCAAAGAGGAAGGCTCTCTATCAGTGTTTGGCTGAGAACCTGCAAGGGTACACCAGACATGGCAATTGCAGCACTTTGTACTCCATATTGCTAAACAAAATATGGGGAAGCACAGACCATGACTGTGCAGATACAGCAGAGGGAATGTGAGCTACCCCTGAGTTACAGATGTACCTACACCGGGGAGTAACTGCAGACTATGGGTGACAAACTCCTGCCAGCTTCAGTGCCTTTGCCAGGAGAGAAACCTGAAATAACTCACAGCCAGACTCCCTCCAGAGACCCCAGTGACTCCCAGCTGCTTTACCCACCTCTGTGGTCCTGTAGTAGGGGTCCAGCAGGAGCTTGGCCAGGGCCACGATCTGGGGCGTGCGGTCCCAGCCGTCGGAGCAGTGAACCAGCACCGGCCGCTGGTCCCGGTCCACGGCGTGCACCACGAGCAGCGCGGATTTCAGGAGCACTGACAGGTGCTGCAGCCACTTGGTGCTCTCCAGAGCCGACAGCCAACTAGAGGGAAACCAGGCAAGACAGTTTTTGCTCTTCTAAAATGCTTTCAGGTTTGGATGTCTGAGTTTATCACGGCAAAGCTCCTGTTTTAATAAGCTGTGAGGGTCACTCTAGAGCATTTTTCACTTGTGTCTTGTTAATGCTTTCCCAGAGGTGGAAGCAGCAAAGCCACGTAGCCAGCCCAAGGAACTGCCAGACTTTGGCATGACCTGAAGGTTTGGATCTACTTTGAAAGGCTTTAAAAGCAAATTCCAAACAGGGGAGTGGGAGGGCAAACAGGACTGGGGTAACTACAGAGAGGGGTCATTGCAGGGTAGTTACCCCACAGCACTGGAGAGTTATAAAATATTCTCCTGAAATGACATTATAAATGAGCGAAGTACAAGGAACACCATCACAATTTTGCAAAGGAGAGTCAACGGTGAGGATTAAAGAGGTGAGAATAGCAGATCAGCCTAAGTGTGAGTGCTCAGAAGCCCACCAGAAGAAACAACATTCTGGTATCAATATTCAAGGTTACACTCTAATTTCAGAACTAATTTTCTATGTTCACTTCAATCAGAATAAACCAGTGACTTCCATGAAAATGGAAAAACATAGCTTAGCACTATTACCAAGGGAAAATCCACTGAATTTCAATTAAAAAATCATCAGCAGAAGAATGTGGCTGCAGAAACATGGAACCAAAGGCCCAAATTCCCAAACTTCCACTTACTTTCCTGGATCTGGCATTTGTGTGCAGAGCAGACGCAGCGACTGGAAGCTCTTGCGGATGGAATGGATGTTTGCCATCCCCATGAACACTACTTCACAGTTGGGGTAATATTCTGCAGGGAAAGAGCAAGACAGAAGGAAGAAATAACAACTACCTTTCTAAAAGAAGATTTTTTTTTTTTAAATAAAAACAACCCCCCGTTGCTATGGACAGATGAAATAATCTGTTTACGAAGATTCTGTAAGTCCTTGGAGCTCTCTGGGTATTCCAGACATGACAGCCCAGCAAAACAGGAAGCATTTAGCAAAGTCCTGCTGTATTTATTTCAAATGTTTCACTTCAGGTTACAAAAAGCAGAGTGCAAACCTCTGGGAATAGGGATATTCCTTTGCTCCAGGTTCCAGAATGTTTGTAAAAAGACTGAGAAACATCAAAAGATGTGAAACATAAATAATATTTAATTGGTAATTTCTGGATTTAAGTAAGGCAGATTTCAGATTCCTTTTCCTAAGCACTCAAAAAAGCTGAAAGGTTACTTCATTCACTGCTTTCTTCTGACAGGAATTGTATGAGGAAGCACCACACATGTGAGAAACACTGGGAGCTCAGGAAAACAGAAGATACATGGAATTACTTTGGATGTGCTCAAGCAACACTGGAGGCCTGGACATACAGGGTCAGTGCTCAGGGGCACCTAAAGAGGGCCAGAAAATACCAGTTCAGTAGTTTTCCCTAGACTGAGTCTTCCTTCTGCTGCGATGCTTCAATTTGCACAAGAATGATCACACAGTAACTAAAATGACCATTTCTACAGGAGAAAAGTAATCAGGATTCAGAATCTGGGATACTGAATGCTTGCACAAGAAAATTCAGGAGTCTGTGATGTTTTCTATCATTTGATTTCCCAACTCTTTATCAGCCCAACAAATGCTGGGCCAAATACAATGAGGGACTGCAACTCCAGGAGCAGCCTCAGACAGTATCAGACAACTTCAGAGGGTTTTTATATTTTTACTGACTTATATCTAAAATAAAGCATAGCATAAATGAGCTATTTTTACAGAGAATGAAGCAGATCAGGCAATACCTGCAGAAAAATTTAGCAGCAAAAAGCAATACCAGTTTTATTGAAGGTGACAAGCTGTTTGAAAACTTTCTCCACAGAACTAAAAAACAATATACAGGAAGAAAATCAAACTTCCTGTACACTCTGCTTTTCTGTTTTGAGATTTTACTCTCTGATGAAGCATTATTTAGTGGTTTTGAGGTGTTAAATGGAAACTTCATTTTTTTTTAACTGGTGGCTACAAATCAAAACGCAGCTATTGCAGTAAAGACCAAATCAAAAATAAATGGTCAAAAGAGATTTTGTTATCTTATCTCTAGTTTTTCTGTCTGAGATTTTTTTCCAGCCTCTCCACCCATGGAATTTTAACAGGCTGCATTCATACCCAACAGTGACCATAAATAATATCTTGTTTATAAAACCACCAATTCACAAGTGCCAAAGAACACAGAAAGTGGTGTTGCAACTGCATTACTACACACGCAAGGTGAGGCAGGATTGCAGTTGCTATGATACAAATGCTTCAGCTTTAGGGAAATAGCTGAAAGTTTGTATTTTGCACAACTATTCTAGAATATTCTTCTACTCTGCAGCCAGTGGGTTTTACAAGTTCAGGGGTTTTAGGCATGAGCACACTGGACACCTTTGTCTCTAGTTTATACATCTGACTCAGCAAGGGAAAGCTCTTCAGCAGATTCCACTGGGTTCAGCATTTACTGAGCACTGTTGCCAGCTGGGTTAATGGCCTGAGAACAGACCAATTACCAGCTCAACCTGCCCTTTGAAGGGCTGGCTGGGGGCTGCCCTGATCCAGAACGTTCAGACTGATGAGCAGTGTACAGGCAGTGCTGAAGGGTGTCAGGGTAATCACACTGGAGCAAATCCCTTTGACTGATTGCCTGCAAAGCTGAGGAGGAGTTCTGCTCACCTGGGCACTCACAGCCACCCCCCTTGGCTCTGTTGGCCACGGCTGCTGCGTAGGATCGCGCGTCCAGGATCAAAAGCTTCTGAGGCTGGATTGCCAAACTCTCTGCTCCTGAGGCATTGGAGATGGAGGAGTCTGGGGAGGAGGAAATGGGTGAGGAGCTCAGAGGAGTCTTCTGACATTGGTTACAGCACAATTCCCTCAGTCCCACAATGCACATGCACTGGAGAATGGGGACTAAATACAACAGACTCACTGTTACAGCACTGGAGATTAAACTTTGACATAAAGCTCTGCCCTCCACAGAACAGCAATGGTTAGAGCCTTACCAAATTCCACATCAGAGAGGTCCCCTCCATTGGACAAATCTCTGGAACAATTCCCATTCATTAACTTGTTACTGTTGGACCTGGAGTCTGAGGCACAGGCTTTGGCTACGGACTGGACCAGGTGCTCATCGTCGGCGTTCCTCCAGCCCCACCAGCTCACCTCGGGCTGGCCACAGCGGGAGATCACTGCCCCATTGCTCTGGTGCCTGAGAACAAAGAATACAATCAACAATCAGGGTGAAGAGCACAGAGGGCACAAAGTTCAGTGGAGTCCAGTAGCTTCATTCCCACTGGGGACCACCATTCAGCAGTTATCCCAAGCTGGGATTCAGCTTCCTTACAGAATGATGGCTGTGGCCACAGTCACTGACAGGTAAAAGTCAAAGTAAGGTCAGGAAGAGAAAACAAAGCATCTTCTTGCTCAATACTGTGGCCTGTTGGCCAGGGAAAGCTGGGGAGTGTTTTGGAACAGCAGGTGAGGCATAAGAGAGGAATTCAACATGAATAACTGAGAACACCCTAACCTGGACATGGCTCTCACCTCCTGGGAGGTGACATTCAAAAAAAATTTTTTTTCACATGTCTGAAGAGTTAATAGTTATTTCTTTAAATCTGACCTGGCTTCTTGTACTACATATAAAGAACAGATCTGGAATAATTAAAACTTATTGAACCATTGCAAACACACTATGAAAAAGACTTTCTCTTAAAATCTATTATAGAAAAGAGGACTGAAATGTATTATCACAGTAATTCCACTTTGTGCCTTTGTGCTGGCAGTTCCCCCTGATGCCACCAGCTCTGTGACCCCCCAGTCACCAAAGTGTTTGCAGCTGGCACGAACAACCTTCTCCCTGATGTTGCCCAGCAGCACCCTGAATCCAGGGAGCTCAGCCCTGGGGAAAGGAGGCCCAGCTGTGGGTGCAGGTGGAGGGGCCAGAGCAGCACACACAGAGCTTCTGGGGCACCTCAAAATGTTTAATTCCTGCCTCTGTCCCAGCTGAAATATCCCAGCACTCATCCACACAGCTCTTCTCTGTTGAAGTCAAAGGATCATAGAACAGATTGGGTTGTGAGGAGTCCTAAAGCTCATCCAGTGCCACCCCTGCCAACCTTCCACTGTCCCAGGCTGCTCCAAGCCCCAATGTCCAACCTGGCCTTGGGCACTGCCAGGGATCCAGGGGCAGCCACAGCTGCTCTGGGCACCCTGTGCCAGGGCCTGCCCACCCTCCCAGGGAACAATTCCTGCCCAATCTCCCATCCAGCCCTGCCCTCTGGCAGTGGAAGCCATTCCCTGTGTCCTGTCCCTCCATCCCTTGTCCCCAGTCCCTCTCCTGGAGCCCCTTTAGGCCCTGCCAGGGGCTCTGAGCTCTCCCTGGAGCCTTCTGTTCTCCAGGTGAGCACTCCCAGCTCTCCCAGCCTGGCTCCAGAGCAGAGGGGCTCCAGCCCTGGGAGCATCTCTGGTGCCTCCTCTGGACTCTCTCCAGCAGCTCCAGGTCCTTCCTGTGCTGGGTCCCAGGGCTGGAGGCAGCTCTGCAGCTGAAGTCTCACCTGAGCAGGGCAGGAGGGAAGAATTCCCCTCTCCCCTGCTGCCCATGGTTTGGGATCAGTCCAGGGCATGGGAGCATTTCTGGGAATAACAGCTTTTCCAGCAGAGGTGCCTCTGGGCAATGCTTTCCTCACCCAGGAGTCCCCCCTGAACCCTGGATTTCCAAAGTGTGCACCTGCCAATTACAATTCTTGTAAGTTATGATGCAGGAAAAGATTTTAGAGGCTTCCTGCAAACAAACTGCCCACCTCAGCTCCAGGGCAACCAGGAGTTGTTCACTTCCCTCTAACCAGGGAACCCACAGTGCCGAGGGTCAGCTTAACCTTTAAGCAAATCTTAACAGGAAGCCAGCCCACCCAAAGCAGCCAGTGTTGACTTTTTGGCTCTGAGCACTCTGATGGATGTTTCTGGAGGTGTGACAGGCTGGTTTGTGCTGTGCTGTCAGAGCTGTCACCCCGGGGTGCTGCACGGCACCTCCTCCGCAGTGTCCCCGCGGGCACCGCGTGGGCGCCGCCGCCTCCTGCTCCTCATCCAACAACAACAGGGACAGGCTCCGTGGTGCAGAGCCTCCAAGTGATCAAACAGGCTGGGATACGGGTTTGAAGTATTTTTCATAGCTCTTTTATAATTGTTTCATATAAAATCCCTTCAGTGAGAGGAAGCACTGACACGCTGCGTTAAGCGAGGCAAAGGAAAAGCGATGCGAAGCCCTGGCTCTTACACCAGGTGCCAGCTGACTGCAGGCACAGGGAAATGGATTTCTGCTGGAATTAATAGCCTTCCACAAACAGCTCTACCCATAGCAAATTAGTTCAGGAAAAAATACGTGCCAATCACTGAAAGGCCACCTAGTTCCCCGCTACGCTTGCACAAATAAAAGAAAATAAAACATCATTATACGTGTAAGAAATCTATTTTGAACAGAGCAGCTCATTTATTTTTCCATATGTTCTCCCAGATTTCATTACTACCTGCTGCAGAATAATTTTCATAGGTTCATAAAGAGTTATATTTTCATCTCCAGGTCCTTGCCTCGCATTATACAACTAATGAAGAACCATTAGGCCAGGAGATGAGCTCGGTGGTGGCTGTGCAGCCCCACCAGTGCCCTGCACAAATCTGCCACGTTCAGAGGTACCAGAAATCAGCTCATAATTCTAGTTAGGGGCATGCTGGAGGGCTGAGGAATCCCACTCATTCCAACTGGCCACAGGGATAAAGAACATCCAGTGTGATGCTGAGATCCCCAGGGATAGATAAGAGTGCATCACTCAGAGCTCAGGAACAAAATGATTCAAAAAACTTAAAGCAAAACCTCCATGGAAAATTCCCGAGAGACAAAAAAACCTGCAGCCCCCCTCAGAAACCAAGAGCATTAGGTGACTCTAAAGCCCTTTACAAGCTATTGTACAGCTGCAGAATGCATGTACATCTCTGCACAGGCTTCATCCTCCCCGTGTTCAAACCACCTTGGAGTACAACAATAAATCCCCCAAGTCCTTGTAACCACAGAGCAGGGAGGAGCAAGGAAAGGTGAACTGCTCCCTGTGCTGCATTTCTGAACCATCAGCAGCAGAATGGAAATCCCTTTGCTGCAGTTCAGGGATGTAACTTAGGAACAGAATTTCTGTGTGCCACAGGATTCCTGTGCCTGTATGGGACCTCACCCTCAGCAGTGCAAGGCTGAAGGACACTTCCACACAGAGAACCTCCAGGGAGGATGCAGTTCATGATGCTGTTTCTACAAGGCAGGAAGCCCTCTCCACTGTCTTCCCAAAAAATCCTAAGAGCGTTCTCCATAACACTGATTTTCTGGGGCCAGATTTATGGACATAAATTATCATTCCCAGAGAGGTTGAGGCTGTGGCTGCCCCTGGATCCCTGGCAGTGTCCAAGGCCAGGCTGGATGGGGCTTGGAGCAGTCTGGGACAGTGGAAGGTGTCCCTGCCCATGGCAGAGGGTGGAATCAGATGAGTTTTAGCTCTCTTCCAACCCAATCTGTGTTTCCCTGACTCTATGAAATGTGTGAAAAGGTTTAAAAAATTGGAAACAGAAAGAAAAACTGCAGGGTCTGGTGTGAGATTTCTTTAGAAATCTTATCACAGAATGGAAGCAACACTCCTGACAGTCCAATCCCCATGGAGCCCTCCTGGAGCTTGTCTCCAAATCAGCCTGCTTGGCTTTTCAGCCTTGACTGCTTCACTGGCACAATGAATTTCCTGTTGCCAGTGTCTGTCTCTGGTCTCTGTCCCAGTGTTCTGTATCTGAGACAAGTGATTGGACTTATTTTTAAAAAATGATCTTGAAGGTCTCTTCCAACCTAGAAATTCTGTGATTCTGTGAAAATCCTGATTTCTTCTTTTTTCCCTGAAGTAAAGCAAAAAGAGGTTTAGTAATGTGATCAATAATGAAACTAAAATCATTAAGTCCCAAAATAATTTCAATGGATAAAAAATGTTGAATAAGCTCTTGCCCCTTACTCCATCAAAGTAAGAAAAAAGCTGAGTTTTTTAACACATATATATAAAAATAGAACTATATATGGAATTCCAATCATAGAATCATAGAATGATTTGGGAGGCAAAGGACCTTAAAACTCATCCTGTTCCACCCCCTGCCACAGGCAGGGACACCTTCCCCTACCCCAGGATGCTCCAAGCCCTGTCCAACGTAGAAATCCTCCTCCCCTCACTGCTGTGAGCTCTATTAGAGCCCAGAGAGATGAACTGGATGTCTTGAAAAATCTATTACTAAATGTCAAGATAAGGCAAAAAAAAATCAAAAAAGAGAAACACTTTTCTCTCAGTGATTTGAAGCTCAGCAATGAAACCCCACGTGTGATTTACCACCCAGAGCCTCAGCAGAACTGCAGAAAATTGAACATGGGGACAGAACAATTTCAGTCTCTGCGGTCTTTTGACTTTTCAATTGCTCTTCTGTAAACCCCTGGAATGCAAGGTGTTCCCAGGAATGAGAACAAAGTGCTTTTCTTCTGTGCAGTGATGACAGGAGGGGGAATGCTGCCCTGGGGAAGTGTGTTTGCAGGTGAGGTATCCCCTAATTATGTGATAACTGCAGAAAAGGCCCAAAAGCTGAACCCAAACCCACACATAAATCATATTATTCTCCTTTATACATATATAATATATATACACACACATTTTGTACTGTAATAATAAAATACCCAGGTTTTTAGAAGTCAGCATATGCTGGAAAGCTTTTTCCCCCTCCCAGAGCTGAGCAGAGGAGGGAACAACTCCTTCACCATTCCAGAAGAGCCCACGCTAAACCCCTTTGTTGTTTGGGAGGAAAAGGAGGAAAGACATGAGGATTTAAAGATAATGGTTTGCTGCCATGAGCCAATTTGTTCTGCCTTCACTGAACAAGAACCCTTAAGCTCAGTAAATAGAGTTTTGAGAGCCTACAGCTCTCCTGCCCTTGGCTCCTCTGACACAAGCTCCAAGGATGTGCCAGCTTTCCTGCTCTCCATGCTCCCAAGGCATGGGTGCCAAGGCTTAGGGAATATCAGTATTCATTATCTTTTTAATCTCTCTGTCATCTGATGTTTTAAAGAGATTTTAAAGATTTACAGGAGGATAACGACCCCAAGGAAGGGGCCAAGGTATTAAATGACAGGTTTGTAAGTGTCCCAGGGGCAGGCACACCTTTCAGGTTGCTCCAAGCCCTGTCCAGCCTGGCCTTGGACTCTTCCAGAGATGGGGCAGCCATCAAATATCCACAAAATTCCAAATATTTGAAAAAACAGATGCTGAAATGTATTTCTCACTAAAGAAGCTGCCAAAACCCAGTCTCTCAGACAAGCAGTTTTATTATGAATAATTGCTGGACTCAATCTAAGGAAGGGTTTGTGTAATTAAAACTATCTAAAATATGGAGATAGAGCTAAACTGTGCATTAATTTTTAATGTGAGTTTTAGATCTCCTTCAAGTAATATTGGTATTTGTCCTTGTTTATGCTGCAGTCTGAGAATCAGCCAGATGAGTCAGGGGAAAGCCACAGGAGTACTCAGCCAGGGTTGCCATTTATCAGTTCCCCTCTGATGTCTTCATCTTCCATTTTTCCATTTTCATATTAAGAAAAGTTAAAAATCAATCTTAACTGGGGTGACTGCCCCAGGAATGATTTGCAGGAGATGCAAATGCTGAGTGCTCCTCCAGTGTGTGTTTGGAATTCTAAACATAACCCATTATTCCCACTCGGAGAGCACGTGGAGCATCTGCCTTACCCAGAGCAGCCTGAGCACCTCCCAAAATTCCCAGTTCTGGTTTACTCCAGCTTTTCTTTGCCAGGACTGCCCATTCCCAGCCTGGTGAAGGCTGCTGCAGCTGCCCCTCACCTGTACACCACGGCAGGGATGCGCTTCCAGGAGCGGAAGCTGGCCACGCTCTCCAGCTCCTTGTCCGTGATCCAGGCAGGAACGATGATCTCCTGGGGGTAACTGCCACACAGCCTGGGGGGAAAGGGAGCAAAGTCAGGGCATGGAGCAGCTCCAGACTTCCCAGAGAGCACAAAGCAGCACTGGAGGAACCTGACAGATCTTTTGTTAATTCCTGCTCCCCTGGATGTTAATAACACCCCCTCGTCCAGCATTAAATATGGAGGGATGGCTCTTTCTCCTTCCCTCAACTTGCAGAGGCCAAAGCAGAGATTCCTCCTGCAGGGACAGCAACCCCCAGTCATTATTCTGCACAGGCAGAGCTCTCAAACTGCTCCATCACAAAGTGTTCCAGCTGGGTTTGCTCTGAGCTGGAGCAGGGACCAGCCAGAACACCCTGTCCCCCCAGCTGGGGATTACAGAGCACCTTCCTCTGCTCCAGAGCCCAAAGTAGGCTTTTGTCTGCACTTTGAATACCTCAGCAAGTGTTTTCTCTTACTTGTTCAGCTACAAATTTAACTCTTCCAAACCTGTTCAGGTTTCTTTTTAAATACATGTCTTTGTAGTTAATTTAGAGAATAAGAAACAATGAAAAATGTCTTTAAAAGTTCAAACTCCCTCCTTTGCTCACTTAAGATCTCCCTTAGAATGCTTATTCTCTAATAAGCCACATCAAAACCTGGTATTTCCAAGCCTAGAAAACTCTAGCAGCTAGTAAAACATTAAATAATTTAAAGCACTTTTTTTCTATAAACCAACAAAATATCATAATTCTGATTGTCTCTTCTTAGGAACTGTAGAATTTGAAAAAAGTTCCAGTAATTGAGTGTTTTGAGATGCAGTTTGGCTGTGGAGGAGCAGCCCCAGCACTCACTTGTACTTCTCATTGATGTTGGAAATCCTCCAGGCATTGTTCATATCAAAGCCCATCCGCTCCACTTCGTTCTTAAACCTGGAAGTGACATGTTCTCCTGGGGACCAAGAGCACAGGGGGAAAATGAATGGGAAATAAGGAATTGAGATTCCTACTTTACAAAACAGAGAAAACCAGCACATCCCTCACTCCAAACCCACCAGCTGCATTTCACAGCCTCATTCAGACATTTCACTGATCTCTCTCCCTGGTCAACTCTCCAGAAATGCCAGAGTCCAACCAAGAGTTTCCCCTGGAATTACCAACTTCTGGAAATTCATATTTAAAAACAAGGCTGCAGACCAGAACTAAGGACATCAGCAAAGGAACTGAGATCCATCAGCAATCCAGGTGGGATGGTTGGAAGTTCAGAACAATTTTCTATCAATGAGAAGAATGTGAAGCTCTGGTGAAAGGGTAGGACCTGGAATGTGTCCTGGAACGTGGGCAATCCATTGAATATGCATTTCCAGCCCCAGGTTTCCTGTATGGCTGGAGGCAAGTCCTGTCATTTTTCCTGCATCTCAGTTTTCCATCGTAAATTGGACATTATTCTTCCATGAGTCATATGGAGATAGAGAAATAAAATGCATAAATGATTGTTTGACATAAATATCAGTCACAAGAGCCTCACAAACTCCTGGATGAATATGCTGAAGGAAGTGGAATGAGCCCCATTTATTTCCTAGACACTTTTGTTTTAAAGTCTCAAAATACAATTGAAAAATATACAATGGCAATAAAGAATAGGAAGACAGAAAGTCTGGAAAATGAGAGAAAATTTCCAGGTTTCCAGGGCTAAGAAAAGTGCTAAATTTAATGAGCATGTGAGCAGCACCAGATAAGTGATTCTGAAAGTCCATCCATTGCTTGTCTCTTTAAATTACTGTATCATTAAATCCTGAGGCAGAGCAGCACCCAAGGGGGGAAAAACTCTGCTGAAAAATTAACACTTAAAGTATTACATCTTTCCATTAAATATTTTAGAAAACCCTTGAAGTCTTTCAATCCCCCAGATATCTGTAGATACATGTTTAATTCCAAGACATAAATGCACATTTCTGAAATGATTTTTAATGCCACGTTACAGAACAATTAGTAATAAATATAAATAGGTAAATTAAAAATATAGTCAGCAGCCTAATTACAGGACTTAATTAACTACAGTGTTATAAAGATCCTTTGTCAAGAGCAGAGGTGGAATTGGACAATACATTGAGCCAGGCAACAAACTCTGCTGAGTTTGTCCTTAGCAGTGACTTATTAAATTTAAAAATCCCACAAATTCTTTTACTGGAGCATCACAAGGATGGGCTTTCCCATCAGCTGCTCCTTAAAACTTGTGCTGCATCCTTAAGGAGGTTTTTGGATAGCAAATGAGAATACTGGAAATATCCCCAATCAATGCAGCTCAGCCTGGTGGGTTTTAAGAGAAATACATAAAGCTACATGAACATCAAATATTCTGTTTGATTTTTCCCTCTTAATTTTTAGCTCCTGTGCAGCCACAGGTTCTCCTCTTAGAAATGAAACCCCAATCTTAATATTTTGTCCATTTCTCTGAACTGCTCGTATTTTAAGAGGCACTTTGAGCCAACATTGATAATGTTTAGAAGCATCCCAATCCACTCTCAAAATCCCAGGGAAAGCAAGCTAGATATTTTCTGGGCTTGTGCTTCCTATTAAAGCTGACCCTGGATCTCTACTACAGACACTGCTAACATATTTTTCCCAGAAAATGTGTTCTGTTGACACCTGGATGGATTTTAAAGCACTTTAGTACTTTTGTCTGTATCCACCAAATAATGGTCTCCTTGGACATAGAAGAGAAATGACAATGTCTAGGGATTGACTTCTTCAACCACATTCACACTGATTTATTTCAGCTATAATTCAGCTCTTTGAAGGGGAACATTTACCCCCAGCCACAGGCAGCTACAGGGAGATAAAGTTATATTAAAGAAAATTATTTGATGGACAAAGCTGCGAGAAAAAAAAATTGATTGATAAAAGCTAATAAAAAGATAAATGTTGCTTCTTATCCCTGGAAGTGTCCAAGGCAGTTTGGACTTGGAACAACCTGGTCTGGTGGAAGATGTCCCTGCCCATGGCAGAGGGTGGAATGAGATGGGCTTTGAGGTCCCTTCCAATCCAAACCATCCCATGATTCCATGATTATCCTAAGCTAGGATCAGGCTGAAGTCTCTCTGTTTCAATGAGGAAGAGGAGACTCAGCAAGCTTTCCACAGGTCTGCCAGCTCCCATTTCCCAAATTTAGCCTAGGAGGGAAAAGCTCTGGGTGTGAAACTCTGCTCTGAGGAGCTTTTGGCATTTTCCAGAAGCTGTTAATGAACTGTGTGAACAGGAACAGGGCCAGGGAGCTCCTCCTCCTACTGTGTGATCCCTGCTCCTCCCCAGACACCACAGACACAAGAGCCTGTGCCCAGCTCCAGTAGCAAGGGCAGAATCCCAGGAACATCTCTCAGCCTGGTTAACTGGGCCACTTCCCTGAGGCAGTGAATTGTGACTGACAGGAGATGCAGAGCGCCTGGAAATCAGATTTCTTACACTCAAACAAGAGCAACAACCACCAGCATATGCCAGGTTTGAGCTTTTATTTACTTGTGGGCTTCTAAAGCTCTGCAGCAAGGATGATATCCCACTAAAAAAGGGTCACTGCCTGTGGCTCTGAATGAACTCAGGAGTAGCTCAGGGGCTCACTTCTCCACAACATTCATCTTGGAGATCACTGAGCCAGACAAAAACTGTGACAATCAACCCAAATGGTTTAGACTGAAAGCTGCTGCCATGGTGAATGAAATGCTGCTGGTTCTACCCTGCCTGAATCAAACCCACTGCCCTGGGGATATCCAGGTGCTGTTTTGGTGATCCCAAGGCTGTTCCCACGTACCTGGCCGACACAAGTCCCCGTGCTGCTCCTTTTCACTGGCATAAACCTCCATGCACCAGGCGTGGTAGGCGAAGGAGAACAGGTCCTCTATCTTGGACGGGGGGCGGATGGCATTGTTCAGCCTCTTCAGCCAGTCCTGACACTGCTCAAAGGTGGAAAACTGACACCTGGCCCAGAGACAGACAAACATCCCATGGGGGACTTTCAGTAAGAGAAGCCACTCGAGAAGGTGACAGGCTGAGCATGAAAAGCTCTGTGAGAGCACAAAGTGAGGATGAACACCTCACTGACAACTTAGTTCTGCTTCCATGTGCACTTTACTGGGAAGTAAAATGAAACCCATAAGGAAACACTGAGGGAGCCAGGATTGACTGAGCAGCAAAGTTCTGTGCCTGGGAATAAGCAGTGTGTGCCCTGCCAGGAATGAGGGGGACATTTCTCCATGTGTTACCTATGAAACCAAGGAAAGAACATTCAGGTTGAGGACAAGAATGTGTTACAGCCCCTTCTGACTGCTGGAATCAGGGGGAAACTCAGAAAGCTATCCTACACATTATAATCTACATAATGTGACTATAACCACAGTCCTGTAAACAAGAAAAGGCTGGGAGGGCTGGGGGTGCTCACCTGGAGAACAGAAGGCTCCAGGGAGAGCTCAGAGCCCCTGGCAGGGCGGAAAGGGGCTCCGGGGGAGCTGGAGAGGGACTGGGGACAAGGGATGGAGGGACAGGACACAGGGAATGGCTTCCCACTGTCAGCGGGCAGGGCTGGATGGGAGATTGGGCAGGAATTGTTCCCTGGGAGGGGGGGCAGGCCCTGGCACAGGGTGCCCAGAGCAGCTGTGGCTGCCCCTGGATCCCTGGCAGTGTCCAAGGCCAGGTTGGACATTGGGGCTTGGAGCAGCCTGGGACAGTGGAAGGTGTCCCTGCCATGGTAGGGGTGGAACAAGATGGGGTTTAAGGCTCTTTTTAAACCCTTCTCTTTCTGGCTTTGTTGGGAAGCACAGACTGAGCTTTGCCCAATGTTACAGACTAACAACAAGCAGAGAGAATACTCCCTGCACAGGAGAAACCAATCTTCAAAGCAGTGCATTAAAATGACGTTAGCTTTTCTTTTCAAAGAGGATTCCTGGACTCTTTAGAGTAAAAGGGTGGAAATAAATCAGTGATTTATTTTGCTCTGACATTTTTCTTTAAGATTTTATAGTTATTAAATATTGCCCAAGTATTTCCATTGGACTCAGTCCTGGTTAATGATGGCATCTGCATTCCCTCAGGGCAGATTTATCTCCCCTACCTGCAAATAGCTCAGAGCCACAACACAGATGGAAAAAGCCATGTCCAACATCTCCCAGGAGCTGTGAGGAACTGCAGCCTGAGGTCTTTATTTATTTCCCATCACTGACTGTAAAGCAAGCCCAGACTACTCGCTGAGACAGGATAATTCTCTATTAAACATCCACACTCAGACAAGGCACATCTCACTCTAAAATCTTTCTAAATTATTTTGAAGTTGGTGGTGTAAATAACAAGTATTATCTCCACTTGAATTCTATTTCTCAAAATACAAAGTTTGCTCATGAAAAAGAACAAGAATATATTCTAACTCTTCTGTCTCAGTCCCAAACTTCACCAGCTCCCAATCATCACCAAGTCCTCAGTCTTGGAGATGCAATTTTGAGAGGAAATTGATAAGGATGGCAAAAATACAAATTATTTGTATTCCATCTACAATTGAAGGGAAATAACAAATTAATGTAGGGAGGAAGGGTGACTTTCTCAAATGTCAAGAGCTACAAGTGAAGAGGAAGTTAAACATCGAATTCAAATTAAACTAAATATTACTTCTAAAGTAAAATCAGTCCTGGTGAAAAAACAGCCTTTCAGGAAGCAGCTGACCTGTTAAACATTCTGAGTGCTTGGAGATGGCTGGGGCTTCTTTCATTACACAAAAGGTACAGCCAGCAAACATTTAATCAAAAAGAAATGTTCCTTTCTCCTTAATTAAAGTTCATAGATCAAAATTAATTTCTGCAGCAGAAAAGTTAAAAAGAAAAAAATCCAGAGAGGTGCAGCTCAGGCTGGGCAGCTCAGAGCCCTGGCAGGAGTTACTGCTGCCTGCACACCTGGATTTACCACCTTCCTTCATTTTCCTTCCTTCCTTCACTTTCTCTTCTCTTATTCCCTCATTTTCTTTTCCAGAAGGTTACCACGACTCAAGGATAGTGACTGTACCCTCCAAGGTGTTGAGAATGCAGGGTGAAGCTTCCAAACCCCAAATCTTAATTAAACACATTTGCAATGTGTGTATCAGTGGCTTTACCTACTTCTGTACCTATTGATAAGGAGATATTGATATATCTGTAATATATTGAAGCAATATTCTATAACTGACTGCAAAGCAGGGACAACACAGTGAGACTAAAATTAATTTCAGAATAAAACCAAGATCGGCCATGTGGGCTCAGAGCAAGGTTTGCTGCTGTCCTGAATCACAGCAATGAGACACACAGCCCACCTTGTATAAAAATCAGACAAAATAAAAAGCTTTCGAGGGAAATCAAGTAAGAAACCCCATTTCCTTGAACCATCCCAGCTAGATGGTAAATTCTACTCCCCTTTAACACTGAGCCTCTCCTACCTTATAACCTTGCAGTCCTTGCAAGTCAAGTGAAGCTGGAATATATCCCTGCACTCCACACTCTCAATGAGCTGCAATGGAACCTGCAATTAAACACATCAGATTATTTCATTTCAGCAGCAGGAACAGCAACTTCTCTGCATATCTCACAAGGATTTATTGTAGGCTACATGGAGTCTGAAGAGAGGAAAACAAAGGAATCCACGTGGAATTACTTCAGCAGCTCTGAAGTTTGGTACCAGGTATTGATATTCCAGCTCCAGTCCTGTGGAGGCCAAAAGCCTTAAGGGATCCCATGGGAGCAGCTGAGAAGGCTGCAGGAAAGGCAGCAGACACCCCAGCTCCTCTCTCATGGAAGCAGCTTTCTCTTAAAGGTCCAAATTTAGGAATCTTAATATATTTTTAGCTGATGGTGTTCAAAAAGAATTGCTAAGCAAGATCCCCTTAACAGATTGCTGCAGTCTGGATGCTTTTCTATGGCAATACCCAATATTTCCTCCTCAGGGAAAAACCCTTTGGCCTGTTTAGATCAACACTTGTCATGGAAGCAGCCAAATTTAGAGTGATACTGCTGAATCTTTCCCAGTTAAAGCTCACTTATAAACACTTCTGTTTCCTGGCATGTTTAACCAGCAGCAGGTTGGTCAGGCAACATATAAGAGCACATGCAAGTACCTTTAAAGATGAGAAAACCCAGCAGATGAAAATATTGATTTTCATTATTACTTTTGGAACCTTACTTGAGATGGGCAAATGTACATTATTGCCTTAAATGAACAGAAGTCATAAATAACTGTCTAAAATTAGCTAATACCTGTCATTAACATGAAGCACAAATCTGTTTGAATTGTTTAGTAGATTATATGGACATTGCACAAGGCAATAAAACCTCTGCTATCCTTTAGTAACATTCCAATACTCAGATTTTTGCCATCACAGGACTAAGATTCAGCAGTTTAAGGTCTGGCTTGGGGCCTGCCAAGATGTGGCTGGAAGAGCCAGGGCTTCTCCATATGCTTGGGCAAGCCCTTGAAGGTCACCTCCAATCAAAGCTCCAGGATAAGGAATCAAGACAGCATCTTCTCAGGCACCACAAAGCTGAAAAAGTACCTCATTTTGGTGGAATGAAAAATAAATTAACTAAAACCAGCAGGCAAGGAAAAGAGCTGTCTCAAAAATACAAACCAAGGGAAAACCTCCTCCAAGCAGGGAGATGCCTGAAGCAAGCTCAGGGCAAATGCTGTGCCCAGGAGAGGGATGAGAACTCTGCTGGCTCTGGGGAAGGCAGGCACAGCTCAGGGCAGCACCTCAGCCAGAGCCCAGAGCCTTCTCAAATCAGTGCCCAGAGCCCCCAGACACAGCAGGCAGAGAGTTTTTAATGCTCAGCCTTTCCCTTGCCCATGTCAGACCACAACCAGAGGCAGCTCTGGAGCCACCAACCCTCCCCTGCCGTGCCCAGCAAGGCTGGAACAGGGGAGTTACTCTGCTCCTCCTGTTATAACTGGACATGAAATGACAGAAAATCCATGACAGGACTTGGCAAGAGAGTGTCTGACTCCACAGCCACCCAAACAGTAGTCTGGGTTTTGAAACCTGGATTTCAAATAAAGCTGGAACTTGAATTTCTGTCCACATTTTCAGTACTGTCACTGGTTGAGATCTGTGACAGAATCAGTGACATGAAGGAGGATGAGAAATCCCTCCTGTGAGAGCCCCTCTGTGCCCTCCCCTGACTCCACCCAAGCAGCAGAGGACTGAAGTGCCCCACAGACCACCCCAAGTGCTCTGTTCCACAGCTGATCCCTGTATTTCACGTGCTCCTTCCCTCCAAGCCTTCTCCTGCTTGATCCCAGTCTGCCAGGCAGGTGAATTGTCAGAGTTTTGTCTGATCAATGGACAGGAATGGAGCTCAGACTGGAGAATGTTCCAGTCTGTCTTGGTGACTGGACAGCCCCACACAGAGCTACTAACAATGCCCAGGAGGAATTTCTGCATGGAAAGGGTGGTCAGACATTGGCAGGGCTGCCCAGTGGGGCCTGGGGTCCCCATCCCTGCAGGTGTCCAAGGAAGGACTGGATGTGGCACCCAGTGCTCTGGGCTGGGGACAAGGTGGGGATTGGGCACAGGATGGACTGGATAGCCTGGGAGGGCTTTTCCAACTTAAATGATTCTGAAACAACTTATTTAAATCTACCACTGAGTTAAATGGCACCAACATGGAAAGTAAGACATCTTTCCCAGCTGAGTCAAGCTTCCAGACTTGCTTTTTAACTTCAGTGCTGCTTTGTCTGTTATCTTTTATTCCCCAAGCCCTCTCTTTTACTCTGTTTTTTCCCATGTCCATCTTCATTTAAGCAGATCTCCACCTTTTCCCTCCTCCTGGCATTCTGCTTGTGGCTCCTCTTCCTTCTGTCTGCACTCTAATGACAAACTAATTCTTCTCCAGCATTATTTTTAATTTCCTTCTTCCAAAGTCTCTCCTTGTTCCCTGCCCTTTCCCTGTGCCCTCTGCTCCCCAGCCATCCATTCCCCTCTGACAGCCCACCAGTGATTCCCTCACAAGCTGCAGCTTTTTCTTCAGGACAACCTTCCCATTAATCTTTTTAATTTTCCTTCCCAGTCATAAAAATCTGTCCTCTGGTCCTCTTGTGTTTTTAATCTCCTTCCTGGCCATTATTCTTCCCTCAGCAAAGCTCTGTGGAATTATCTCCCGTCATTCCCTCCCTCTCTGATAACCTTCCCTTCCCACTGCACATCCTTCAGGCTGTGCCAGTCTGACACCCTGAGCCTGTTCCTGGAAGAGCCATCAATTCTATCTGCAGGCACTTCCCTCTAATAATGGCATGGAAACCAGGCAGGGAGAAGCAATCATTTTTTTGCTTTTATAAGAATAAACATGCATTGTTATCTGAGGCAAATTACATCCCATTATAGGGAGTACAGGAGCATCCTGCTCTTGCAGTATCTCCCAACTGTCTCTTATTTTAAATTATCTCATTTTAAATAACAGCAACATTCTACAACTCCAACTTTTTATTTTTGAGCGGTTTTTAAAATGAATTTGATGACTGCAGCCGTCTGTTATCTAAGAGCAGTACAAGACACATTTAGAGAATTACAGCTTTGTAGTTAGAAAAAGCACAAGTTACACTTTCAGTGCTGAAACAACCCCCCATGGCCCAATCTGTGCCCACAATTCCCAGTGGGATGCAGCAGATCAGGGCCAGGCTGCTGCAAGCACCAGTGACCCTCCTACAGACCCTCCCTGTGCCTCATTTGGCCCAAACCTCTCCAGGACCTCCTGTGGTACTCAGGCCCTGGGAGCTGGAATTGGGATTTCCTCCTTGTTTTCCCAGCTCAGAGCTGGAATAATGTCAGGGTTATGGTGCAGGGCTTTAACAAGCACAAGGCCAAGGCTGGGTGTCCTGAGGGTGGGATGGAGGCACTGAGGGTGCAAGGACAGCTCTGAAGGGCTCCAGGGTGGAGGGAGCTGAATCCCTCCGGGTTCATGGAACTCACAAGGAGTGTCTGAAGGAAATTTTGCTTTTAATTACAGCTGATGACACTTTGGGTTTGTCTTGAAGGCCACCTCTGAGCCCTCTCTTCTCTCACAATTTTTGTTCTCTTGAGTGTGAAGAATTTGGGCAGCAGGGCCTGAGGACAAGACAAGGATTATGCCACTCTCCAGCAGGGCTGAACCACAACATCCAGGGACATGAGGAACATCCTAATCCAAACATTTTCCAAGCACAGGAGAGCTCACACTAAAACTCACCTCCTCATCAAAGTCCCCCCATCACGACTTTTCTTTGGTACTGTGTCCAAAATCCACCATTGGAAAGAGATTACAAGCAATCCATGCTTCCACAAACTCCACTAAAACGTTAATTCTCCCATCAATGCAATTAGCTTACAGGGAGGAAAGTGATTAGACAGAAACACTCAGCAGCTGCAAAGTCTGACATTTTCTTAAGGAATCAATAGAGCTGGGCCTGGGAACCAAACCTCCCCTGTGCCTGAGAGATCCCTGTTGAGTCTGCACTTTTATCCCATGGATAAATGTAAGTCAACACCCCAGAATGTCATAATCCTCCCAATTTATGCATGGTCTGTGGCACCTTTTGTCTTTGCATTTGAAACACCGTGTTCCTATTAGCACTAAGATCTAGGAAATTATCCATGGGAAAGATCTCCACACACAGCCCTTTTCTGCACTGTTGCAATGGGAACATTAACAACTTTGAACGGATTTCTTTCTCAGCCCAGGTGATCTGGAGCTCTGTGCTGCTCACTGAGGTGTCACAGCATCCTTTTCACAGCCAGGGAATTGTAACCAAACAAGAGGGAAAAGCCACAGCCCAAGAATGAAGAATTTCTTACAGGTATTTGCTGAACAGCTGTGGTGACATAAAAACAGCAGGAAAGAATCAAGATGAACTCAATCAAACACTACTCAGTGAAGATTTTAGTTAGAAAATCACCCTCTGATCAAGAATTTTGGTCAACAATAACCAAAATGATTACTACTACTACCAAAATTAACATTTTAAATATGGTTTGTAATTACTAAAGACTGTTTTATCCTTAAAGACATCCCAAGCCCTGGATTTCAGTGGAGTTCATAGGAAGTTATTAGTGACAGTCATATATGGTTACAAAGAATGATTTATATTCTGCTCTACCTCATACTCTGATTATTTCTGGTTAATGCTGATGATAATGAGATATCACACAGAAGGAGAGGGCAGAACACTGCACGTGAAAGTCAGGGAAGAAAAATTAATATGGAAATATTGACAAGCTTCTGTGGACTCTTCCATGAACACAATCAAGGAACGTGATTTGAGAAAACATCAATTCTTGCTGTGCTAAAAACTACTGAATTGAAAATCCCTATAAAGTAATATCCCTAAATATCCTAAGGACAGGAAGTGCAGTTCATGCTTTAATGGCTTCTCTAATAAAGGAACTCCATCATTCCCTGGCATTCCTCAGGACACTCTTGATTCCACACTGAAGTGTCCCCAGCTGCTGGGACTGGTCTGTGTGAGCATCACAGCACTGCCCAGGATTGTCCAATGCTCATTTAACTGTGTCTGGTACCAGAGGAGGTGCAGATGGAACCATTTGAAGGAATGGACACTTGGAATAAAACTCCCTGAAGCAATGCATTGGAGGTGAGGTCTCACTCCTGACCTGTTACATCAAAGACTGCACTTAAAGCACCCAACATCTGGCACAGAATTTCAGCAGCTGGACCCACTCCCACCTTCTGAAGCTCCAAGTAAGGCACAAAGCAGGTTTAGGTGCTTCCAAAGCCCTGTGGAAGACTGACTCTCCCCACTGAGCTTGGGGACAACAGCTGTCTGACACAGGCAGCTGGGAAGTGAAGGTTGAGGGAGGTGACATTTCCTTATGACAGCTGATTTTCAGAGCTGCTGAGTCACTCTTTGGTGCCTACATACATATTTATCGTCCCTGAGAAATCAATTTGAACATCAGAAAAAGATTTTTCATTCATAAAAGCAGGGGATCACTGCACTCTTATCCAAAATTCTGTTATTTCCATTGAGATCATAACACCTGGAAGCACTTACATTCACAACAGATTCCTTGAATTTGATGTGGAGCCTGTAGTTGGAAAGGGCAATGATGGCATCCTCTGCTCGTCCCACGTACTCCGTGCTCTCCCCGTGGAGCTCAATGAAGGGCACCTGCAGAAAGGCAGCAAAAACCTGATTTCAGAGACCATTTCCCAAAAATCTGCCCCTCCTGCAGCATGAGAAATCAAACAAAGCCTGCTGAGAATTCAGCCCCGTTATTGCTGCTAAGGAGGAACCTCAGGTAAGGTTGGCCCCGAGGTTAATTGCAGCCTTTTTCTTAAATGATCCCTTATTTTATGTTACTTTCCCTGAGTGGTAAGTGCCTGGTCAGGGAAAGCAATGAATTTTTATGAAAAATATCCTCACATTTTGGCAAGCAGGCTGACAAAGCTTTTGATTTATGCCCTCACTCCTTACTTAATGGAGAGTGGCATTTCCATAATGTTATTAAATTCATCCTAAAGTAGGCAAAACATCCAGGATGAATAATGTTCCCTGCTATTCACCCAGCAAGCTCAGGTAACCAGCCTAGGCTGGATCCCTAAATGCTACAAAGCTGAGCTTGGACAAATCAAGCTTTTTGCTATTTCTCACAGTAAATATGAAAATGCATAACAAGCTGTTGCTTTATAAAGTCAGAAACCTGCAGTTCACTACATCACACATGGAAATTGTTACTGGTTAACTAAAAATGTGACTTTAACCCAGTTTAGCTGAGCTGGGTGCAAAGTGTAAATGCTTAACTTGAAAGTGAACTGGTTTTACACCAAAGTAACTTGAATCAAATAAAAATACTTTATATTACAATGAAACTCTTCAGTTGATGTGTCTACATGGAGGGCCAGGCTGGGAGAGCTGGGGTGCTCACCTGGAGAACAGAAGGCTCCAGGGAGAGCTCAGAGACCCTGCCAAGGCCTAAAGGGGCTCCAGGAGAGCTGGAGAGGGACTGGGGACAAGGGATGGAGGGACAGGACACAGGGAATGGCTTCCACTGCCAGAGGGCAGGTCTGGATGGGAGATTGGGCAGGAATTGTTCCCTGGGAGGGGGGGCAGGGGCTGGCACAGGGTGCCCAGAGCAGCTGTGGCTGCCCCTGGATCCCTGGCAGTGCCCAAGGCCAGGTTGAACATTGGGGCTTGGAGCAGCCTGGGACAGTGGAAGGTGTCTCTGCCCATGGCAGTGGTGGGATTGATGGGCTTTGAAGTCCTTTCCAACCCAAACTATTCCATGATTCAATGGTAAATCATTTGAACTAAACTGATTTCAAAAGGAGCTTTGGGAAACCAAGAAATTTAAAAATGTATCTTTTTGTGCAATGGAAGACTTCTGGCCTCACAATAACCAGATGCAAAGGCAGTGTTTAATCAGCTTAATGCTGCTTTTTCAAAACAACAGAGTTCTAACTTAGGGAATAAAACCTGACCCTTGGAACTAGTGCACAGGTAGCAGTGGTATTTTTCAGACCCTTGAAAGAATTTCTTGTAATAAAATGCCCAAGTTCTCTGTCCTACCAACAGTACAGGAGTATTTAAGAGGAACATTAGTTTCTCTGCTAACTGTGAATTAAAATTCCAGAGGAGAGGCCAGAGAATCCATAACCAACTGGAGGCAGTGTGATTTGAACAGGAGCAGGGTGGTGATTACCTGAAGGTTCTCATCCTCTCGGATCAGCTGCTTCCTGGGAAAAATCTGGTTCGCCTGGATGCATTCAAGGCTGTGCTGAGTCTCCTCATCCTGAGGAACAAAGTGTGACAGTCACCTGCAGCACTGGCACCTGCTGCCACCTTCCCCAAGCATCCACAGCCAAGGAAAAGCTCCCACAGGATGAAGTGTCCAGAGAATTCCAGGAGCAGGAACTCACTATAGTTTCTAAACTCTCCAACACGGGCCCTCAGACAACAAATTTGGTATTAGCAACAGGTTTCCTTCCTACAGCCTGATTAATAAAGTCATTAAAAGCTGTAAGATTTATAGCAGCATTAGGAAAAAAGCATTAGCACTATTAGCATTAGCCTAAAACTCAACAACTCCACATGTAAACATTAATTCCCTAATGTTTTTCCCATTTTAAACTCCTCTGCTGTCACAAACCCTACAAAGCCCCTTTGCTTACCATGACAGGCCCTGGGCAGGAGGAGGAATCCTCGTCTTTACTTGCAATACTTTGAGCTCTTCACTTATTAAAATCTAGAAAACCAGGAAAGTATAATGATGAAATAAGATTCATTTTCCTTCACCAAATAAATACAAATTAACTTTTAAAGACTGTGAATGTAGCTGTTAGAAAACTGAGAGCAAACAGTAATTATGAGAAGATGAAATCCATAGAAGCTCCCTCTCCTGAGAGCCAAAATTGTTTCAAAATGTGTCTGGTTCCGTCTGTTCACCCTGAAAAATTACCTTTGGATGTGCTGCTGGGAGAACACCTGTTTGAAGGCAGCAATTAGACCAGTGTTTATATAATTTAAATTAAAACATGTTCATCTTTCTAGATTCCCCAGAATTTTCTCCCAAGTTGTTTGCAGATGGTGAATCAGAAATCCATGGGTTACAAATCCAAAGGGATCGTTCAGGCTGATCTGGTGTGAAACACAGGGTTTGGATCCTTCTGGAACAAGCTCGTTTCAACTATGGCATATGAACTGGAGTTCTTATTGGGATAAAAATCCTCATTTTACACTTATGGCTCATTTTGGATATCCATGGATACACCACAATATCCATTTTCCTGCCCTGACCTTCCCAGGAGTTCCAGATCACTACACTGGGGAGTTGCTCTCTCCACTACCCAACAGTCCCCCCCAAGCTTTGATCATCTGCAAAGTTTCTGAGAATATCAACACAGTCCTGAGGATTATGCAAATCACCCAATTAGGAACTTAATGACTGAAATGAATACAGGAATTACAATTTGGGTCTGAGATCGATTTTACACTCAGCTTTTCAAATCCAGGTGGTTCCTCCCTTTTCTACTCAACCAGGATTCACTCGGGTATTTATGGGGTTTGCAGACTTTTGTGTGGCACACAAAACTTATAAATGAAAATACATCACACAAGGGCAGTCAGTTCTCAGTCCACATCCAAAGTTCACATCTCACTTAACTTATAAATGTATTTCAAATTATCAGTATTGAGGCTGACAGAGAAAACCACTTCAATCCATCAGCTCCCAGCACTGCAGGGAGCCCTAAACACATCCTGTGTCTGGTACAGAATATTGACAGAGGGCAAAGGAGCAGCAGCTGCACATCAAGTATCTTCACATACCTGTGGTTGTAAATTTATTTACATAAAAGGGGGAAATGATGAGCAGAATTGAACTCAAACTGCCATGGATTCACTAAAAATTAATGCAAAAAATAGATATAAAATCCTGGGAGAGCTGGAGAGGGATTTGGGACAAGGGATGGAGGGACAGGACACAGGGAATGGCTTCCACTGCCAGAGGGCAGGGCTGGATGGGAGGTTGGGCAGGAATTGTTCCCCGGAGGGGGGGCAGGCCCTGGCACAGGGTGCCCAGAGCAGCTGTGGCTGCCCCTGGATCCCTGGCAGTGCCCAAGGCCAGGTTGGACATTGGGGCTTGGAGCAGCCTGGGACAGTGGAAGGTGTCCCTGCCATGGCAGGGGTGGAATGGATGGGCTTTAAGGTCCCTTCAAACCCAACCCATTCCAGGATTTTATGATATAAAAAATACCTTGTTAGTTCAAAGAACTCCTTCAGCTTCACACACAATTATCAAAGAAAGACCAACTTAATTTTTAAAAAATTGCTTTATTACAAATTTGAAGCTTGCTTAGTACCTCTGAGGAAAAGATTTAATTTAATAGGCACTATGCTGGAAAAAATTCTTTCATGCTTCAATTTGATTAGATATATGTAATTTATATGTTTATTATATAACCACCTACATATTAATAAAACCAGTAATAGCTTAGAAAACGGGGGGTTTTAAATATCTTACAGTTGTAAGATAAATTTTTATTTCGTAAAATCCAGCATAAACCTCCAGCAGAGACCACACAAAGTACCAAGTTTCAGTCTAACTCCTACATTCAGTGCACAACATTTTCTACTGTGACACTGTGGCTTTTTCCATATAAGAATCTTCCTTCCTAAGGTGAATTTTGGGAAAGCTGTGTGGAAAAAAAAAAAAAAAACAAAAAACAAAAACAAAAACAAAAAAATCTGCCTGTTTCAGTTTGGATCAGGATTATCAGATGCAAAGGGTGATGCTGCCAAGATAAATGGTACAAGAAGTTACAGGACTGGTTCTAAAGCAAACACTGCTCTGGCTGCTGCTGGGCATCAGTGAAACGCTTCAGTGACTTCACTGCCACCAAAGGAGTGCTGAAAATTGCTGACAGAAATAGCAAAAAGGCTGAATTGTTACAGTGAGGCTCTCTGAGCTGATGGACAGTGAACACTTGGAGAGAAATCATTTCTCTCCCATCAAGTCCACGAGCTGACCGTGCTCCCTCCAGCAGCTCAAGGTCACTGCAAAAGGAGAAGGGAACAGCTCTGGGAGCAGGGCTGCACCACACACTGCTCAGGACAGCCCAAACCACACCTGAATCCATATTTCTTTCTATCCCAAAGCTTTCTAACCCATTTCCAGTTCACCAAACTCTTCCCATGGGAACAGAAGGAGGATCCCAGCGACTGCTGACACCTCATAAGGGCATTTCTGGCATTAGAAGCCTTGGAAGTAAGAACATTCCTCATATCATCAACTCCACCAAGCACTCCTGAACCCTCCCCACCATCATTCCCCACTGTGCTGCTCTGAGGGGCAGCTGGGGACAAAGCCAGCCCAGCACCAAGGAGCTGCACAAAACCATTCTCAGGTTGATCCACACCAGTTTTAGGACTGCAGAATGGAAGGAGAATTCTCATTTTGTTCAACTGCAGCTCTGCCCTGACAGTAAAACTCATTTTCCAGAAGTGAAAATGGAAAGGGACAAACACAGTTCAGATAAAAAAAGCCTGGCCAGGAAAGCAGCCTTAAATTCAGGCTCCATTTTATCAATAGGATCACATAAAAAGAGCAGCCAGCTTATACACAGAGCAGTGAAACTTGGTTTTATTGGTTCAAATATTGGGTTTGGTCAGCACTGAGGCCAAAAAAAGGTGATGTTATCAATTTGTTGTCTGCCCTTTTACCTGCAATTCCATGTGTGTTAAATTACATTGAAAAAGAGAATGGTCTTGTTAATTCTCCATCCTTATGTTCTGCTTGAAAGGATAAATGATGAGCAAAGGTTGTAACCTCAGACTCTGATCAGCCTCTGTGGGAACATCTTAATTACCTTTTGTTTCAGATGTGCCTTCTGGTTTAAATTATGTACATAATTAAGAGTAGCAATAACCATCTGTTTGCCAGTGACTCTAAACAAAAAAGATTAGCTAAATAAAGGATTGTTTAAATTCACATATATTTAAATGCAGTCAGACTTTCAGCAAGGAAAAGAAAAAACTGGAGGGAAAAAAGGAAAAAGGAAGAATCCAAGCATTTCACTTTGTTCCCTTACCTTCCCCATCCAGACTCAATTCCATTTATTTTAATATCAAAATCAGACTGAGCTGACCCCTGAGCTGTTTACCTCCTGTGGCACAGTTGCCCTCTGAGTTTGGAATTCAAATTTTTTGGCAAAGGAACATTAGAAAATTTGAGAATTGAACATTCAGGAATGCGCTGTACCTTGAGCAAAAGATGCTTCTGTTGCAAACTGAGAACACTGCTCTCCCTTTGGCAGGTGGAAGGGAATTTCTGAGATAAGGATAAACACTCAGTTTCCTTCATTTCAGTCCCTGACAGGGAGGTTTCTGCTCTTTCCTGACACCACAGGCTGCAGGGACTGAGTAACTCTCACCAGGATTTACTGGGAGAGCAGCTGACAACACGGATATTTACACATTATCCAGGAATAGGAGCAGAACAAAGAATCGTGTTTGAAGCTTGGGCACAACCAAGAGTCAGGAACCTCCTTTTTCAATAATTAAAGGTTGCAAATGCCAACTCCAACAAAGTGAAATACTATTTTTTGTCTAAGATCTTGGAAAACTCTTTATTTAATTAAGAGAATAATCAATGATAAGCACAGAATCCACCAACAAGCAGCTGATCTTCCCAAAATAATGCAATTCTTACCAAAGAATGAGAGAATAAACAGTCCTCTCTTGTCCCAGAAAGTTCCAACTGCTCTCTTCTGATACTTCACATTGGCAGCTGTGAATACAAAGACAACACTTTAAAACATGAACTTCCCTTGGAAAAACCATTCCTGAGGCAGCAGCCTAGACAGGACATCTCACTGTGAGGGGAGTTTGGATTAATTCAAGAGGAAAAAGAGAAAGTCTGAGTGCCTTGTAGTTGTAACGAGAGCTCAATGTGCTCAGAGAGGGAATTCCAGGACTGGATTCCAATGGATACCTGTGGATAAGGCCTCTCTTCTAGCAAGGAGCAGTTCTGAAATCGTGGCCACAAAGCAATTCAGAATTTCCATAAAGGAGTAAACAAAGCCTAAAGTACACTACAATACCAGCTACAGGAGAGAGTTTTATAGAAGATTCAACTGGATTTATACTGATCTTCAAAGTGGGTTTAACTTTACACTGCAATTGGCATTTCTGGTCCCAAGAATGCCATTGAAGACTCCCAAAGAGTGGTTGCTGCCCAAGTGCTTTGGTCCAATGGTGCAAAAATCCCAGGGATCAGCAATGCCCATGGGGTCACTCCTGCCAAGCCCTTTCCTTGGGATTTTCAAGTCCTGTACAAACACTTATTGCATCAAAAATGAGGTATTGTGCCAGAAATACACATTTGTCAAAAACTGTATGGAGAAAATATCTGATCTGCTTCATTCCTACAGTCACTCCAACAGGACCAACAGATGTCTCCTGACTTTAAAGTTTAACACTAAAACACTCAAACCCTAAAATTAAAATTAGCAGACTAACCCCAGTTGTTCCTAAAGCACACAAGCAGCCAGACTGATGGGACACCACTCCCTTGTATCCAAAGGTTTGCTCTTCACAGAAACTTGGATACTCTCCCAGTAGCACACTGCATGTGGATGTGCCTGGAAAGTCCAATTTCTCCACCATATAATCCTGCTGCTGGAAATAGTTTGCCTGTACTTTGATGTGCCATAACTACTGATAATTTTCACATTCTGGCAAATGAAATAAAATATTTTTGTATTTTACGTTCATTGTGTCCTTTAGTTTATGGCTTATGACAGGGAAAATAAGTAACACACAGAAAAAGGAGATATAATTTTAGGACTGACAGAGTAGAAAGAAATAGTTTAAGAAGCTGTGCACCAAAAGTTGTGCATTTCAAAGAGTTGTGCCCCAGGCCCAGCATCGCCAGCTGGGTGAGGGAGGAGAGGATTGTCCAGCTCTGCTCTGGGGTGGCCTCTCCTCGAGTGCTGGGGACAGTTTTGAGCATCTCAATGTCAGAAGGATCTAAAGCTGTTGGAGAGGGACCAAAGGAGGGACATGGGGATGGGGAAGGGTCTGGAGGGGCTGAGGACACTTGCACTGTTCAGCTGGAGCAGAGGAGACTGAGGGGAGACCCCTGAGGGGCTGCAGCTCCAATCTCTGCTCTGGGCCAGGGACAGCACCAGGGCAGGGCTGGAGCTGGGCCAGGGCAGGCTCAGGCTGCAGAGCAGGGAAAGGTTCTTCCCCCAGAGGGTGCTGGCACTGCCCAGGCTCCCCAGGGAATGGGCACGGCCCCGAGGCTGCCAGAGCTCCAGGAGCCTTTGGACAGCGCTGCCAGGGATGCCCAGGCTGGGATTGTTGGGGGCTCTGGGCAGGGACAGGGGCTGGATCAATGATCCCTGTGGGTCCCTTCCCATGCAGGGTTTTTCTGATTTTAAGATTCTAATACAAACTGAGATGCAGCAGAAGGAATTCTACCATCTCACATGACAGACACTTCAGGGAATCTCATGGAATCTCAGTATTTGTGCAAACAGGGAGCTGAGGATGTGCTCTAACAGAAAGCCCCTGTGTCAATGCCAGCTGTCCAAAACCTCAGCTAAACTTCGATTTACCATTTCATAGAACAGTTTCTAAAAGCAACATTTTACTACCTGCAACAGAGGTCAACTTTGTTTTTATTTTTGAAAAAAAAATCTCTTTCAGCCAAGAAGCCAAACACCAATCCCAAAATCTTTATGGGTCGATAATCAACCCCAGCACCCAAATGGGAATGGGCAGAGTTTGACTGTGAGGTACCAGCTTGAGCATGCAACAAGTTCAACCTCACAGCTGCCTGTTGATACAAAGTCACCTTTGAGGGGAATATGGGACAAGTTTATTAAACATACAAAAAAAAAAGCTCTGAAGGCAGACTCTACAGCACTAGAATGACTCCTCAGAGACAGCGTTCTGGCCATGTGTTTGCTTTTCAAAAGGCAAGATACACATTTCGGGTGCAGGAGCTGGACTGATTTTGTGTGGTTTCAGTCCAAATGGGGGGGGGCGGGGGGAGGAACCAAACCCTTCACAAAATCTGCAACAAGCTTTTTATTGATTTTAATGAGGCTTGGAAGAAGCCACCAAATCTCAAGAGTTTTGTCAAGAAGTTTAAAAACAGGAGAAAAATGTTCCAATATAAGCATTAATAATTCCGCTTTCGTGCTGCCAGAGCTCTGCAAACCCCCCCGACACGCTCATCAGCATTCCTGCTGCAAGGCTGCTGGGCTCTGATAAGAACCTCCAATGTTATCACTTCCTAAGTCAACAACTTCTGCCAAAATAAGGGGGGAAAGCTGCCTGTAAGAAGAAACGTTGCTCTGAGTTCTGCTGGCCCTGTCCAAAACACCAATTCCTGCTGGGAGCAGTCCCAGGTCAGGAGGAGCTGTTTAATGAACACATCCCAGGGAGCTGATCCTCAGGACAGGTCTGCTGCCACCCCCTCCAGGTGCTCCCACCACTCCCTCTGCAGCACCTCAGCTGTGTGAGCCCCAGAAGGGATTCAGCACCATCAGGAAAGACAAAGGGAGGAGATGGAGAAAGGACAGGATCTTTTCTCTCAATCCTGAGTCAAGCGCGTCCTTTAAAGATGGGCTTTGCAGCACCTTGATGGGACAGTCACACTGTCACAGCTGGTTTGGTTTAGCACAGAATGGGTTGGGCTTGAAGGGAACTTAAAGTCCAGCCAGTGCCACCCCCTGCCATGGCAGGGACACCTTCCACTGTCCCAGGCTGCCCCAAGCCCCAATGTCCAACCTGGCCTTGGGCACTGCCAGGGATCCAGGGGCAGCCACAGCTGCTCTGGGCACCCTGTGCCAGGGCCTGCCCACCCTCCCAGGGAACAATTCCTGCCCAATCTCCCATCCAGCCCTGCCCTCTGGCAGTGGAAGCCATTCCCTGTGTCCTGTCCCTCCATCCCTTGTCCCCAGTCCCTCTCCAGCTCTCCTGGAGCCCCTTTAGGCCCTGGCAGGGGCTCTGAGCTCTCCCTGGAGCCTTCTCCTCTCCAGGTGAGCACCCCCAGCTCTCCCAGCCTGGCTCCAGAGCAGAGGGGCTCCAGCCCTTGGAGCATCTCTGGTGCCTCCTCTGGACTCTCTCCAGCAGCTCCAGGTCCCTCCTGTGCTGTGCCCCAGGGCTGGGGCAGCTCTGCAGGGGGGTCTCACCTGGGCAGGGCACAATCCCCTCCCCTGATTCCAGCACAGGTGCCCAAGGACATCCTGTCACTGCCCAATTCAAACATGTCACAAGTGACTCTGCTCCAGGACTGAAGGGGATGGGAACAAAACCACTTTTCCTTTGAATCATCCTCTAAGATCCTGCTCTGGTGCCTATTTTGGGAACCTGGGCACTGGGTGAACACTCAGCACAAAGGTCTCGCCTCCAGTTTTTTTCTTGGAAGATGTCACGGAGAAGTGGAGTAGTGACACTGTATATCTATCATACAGTGAAACACGAGTAATATTACAGCTGGGGGGGAAATTCCAAATCATGGTTTCCAAATTGTAAAACTTTCATCCCTGGCCATACCCCAACCCCTGGATTCCAAGGACTACCCAATCCAACATCAAAGTCAGCCCTACTCTGAGCAGTGATAGACTACAGGAACTCCAAAATCTAAATTATTGGAGCCTGTGACAGTGTTTTTCTTGACATTTATTTTAATAAAACATTGGCAAATAGCTAGGAAAAGCGCTCTGGAGAAGTTTCAATCAACATGTTTGTTCAATTAGGTGATTGGAAAGTTGTCTCTACAGTTTCTTTGCTGAAAGGCTCTATCAGCCAAAGCAGGAGAACCATGATTTGATAAGCATGGAAATGGCACAAGGGAAAAATAACTGGGAGAAAAACAAATCCAGATTTTCTCTAGCTGCCAGTTATCCTCATAAAGATGTAAACAAACACAACCAAATGAAGCTTTTTTCCTGCTAATTGACTATTTTGAAGATGTATTTTCCCCTCCTTTGCTGAAATACAGCATTTCCACACCGGTTGTGCCACACCATGTCTCAACCTAAGATTATGCAAGTGTGGTTTTTGGTGAGAAGTTCTGCATTGCTGTTTACATTTTGAACTTCCCAATATCACTGTTCTCACATACCCAAGCTCTGCCATGAGGGGAACCTTCTCTTGCATGGGATTACCACACCTCCCCCTATTTATTTCATCACCTCTGGGTTTGGCTGCTCCCTGCTCACTTTAGCTCACAGGTTGTTCTCCTCCTCCTCCTCTCTGTGTTCTTCCTGGTGGATTTGAGCTTCCTTTCCCTGCTATTTTTGCACAATTCTTAGCGTGCTCAGGAGCAGGAACACAGTGCTGCTATCAGCTGCCCACCAGCTGGGGGATGTGGTCAGCTCGTGGCTGAGCTGGAAACCACAGAGGGATGGGAGCACTGGGAATGCAGCCGCTCCCGAGGCTGGATGGGGCAAGGCTGCTCCTTAATAGAAAGTTCTCAAACGTGCACACAGAGGAGGAGGAATGCAGATCCTCAGGGAGGCATTTTCTGGTTTTTAGTGCCACGTGTCACAGAACCTCTAAGGTTGAAAAAAGACCTTTAAGGCCACTGGTCTGGCACCACTGTGTTCACCACTGACCCATGTTCCCAAGGGCCACATTCACGAAGTTGTTAAATCCCTCCAGGGATGGGGACACCAGCACTGCCCTGAGCAGCTGTGCCAGGGCTGGGCAACCCTTTCCATGAGGAAGTCTTCCCTAATATCCCAGTATCCACCCTGAGCCTCCCCTGGCCCAGCCTGAGGCCGTTCCCTCTCCTCCTGTCCCTGTTCCCTGGCAGCACAGCCCGACCCCCCCGGCTGTCCCCTCCTGTCAGGGAGTTGTGCAGAGCCACCAGGTCCCCCTGAGCCTCCTTTTCTCCAGGTTGAACCCCAATTCTCTCCATCCACTGTCTATCATCCTGGATGAAATGACATCATTCCAGCTGGATATGAAGGTGTGCACACAGCAACACTCAAGTACCTGACAGGGAGAGCAGAACACACGGGACACCCCACGTTCCCACAGCACAGATGGAACTATCCTGCACCAGAGCATTTTGAAATGAAAAGATCTCATTCCACTTTCTGTTCTCTCTGCTTTTATGAGTGAAGAATAAAATTAATTATAAGAGTCCAAAGCATCAAAAAAGTTTTGTCAACATCTGTCACTGCACTGACTCATCCACTAATGGCAGGTCGGCATTTGGGCTTCCTTCATCTTCCCACTCAGAAGTGGCATTAATCTGCTTTTAGAGCAGTTTGATTAAGCTGATTATCTTTGCATATTTGTTAAAGATCACTTCTTGCACTCTTCAGAAATTAAATGCAGAAGCAACAGTTCAAAGTTAAAGCAAAAAAAAAAATGTCTTGAAAGGGAAGCAGAGCTTGGAACAGCAGAGGAAAGCAAGAGAAGCACTTCTGGAGGTCTGATAGCAATGGATAGTACAGAAAAATTGATTCTGCATTAAGAAAGAAATTTTTTCCATAATTGATGTCAAGAATAAAAATCAATATTTAGCTGGGATAACAGTATTAATTATTCCAAAAAAGGAGGCATTTTAGGAAAGTGCTCCTGAATAAAAGACTCTACATCAGTATTTTCCTTCACCGATCTCAAAACAACGCAGGTCAAAAGACCACAGCAAGCTTGAAACCAAAATCCACAACAAAATGTCACTTCTTCTTACAAAATTTGAGGCTCTCTTTTCTTTTAATTCCTCTTTCATTTGGATAAACCCCTGGGATCCAAAGGCTGCAATTATTCTTACATAATGCTAGGATACCATTTACCCATCAGAGGTCTTCTGTACCACGTCTGTAATTTCCCTTTTATTTCAATTACTCCATATTCCTCCGTTTTATGTGCATGACAGAGGAGGAACAGCTACCAAGGACCAACAGCTACACACATCAGTCTGAACTGTGGAGAAACCTGAAGGAACTGAATCTGGATTTTAATATGGAAGCTGACAGGACACAGCCCCCGTGGATTTGTGGAGGTTCTAAGCTGGAAAGGTTACCAGGTGTGCTGGGAAAGGGATTTATCCCAACAGGTAACCAAAGAGCCATGAAATGCAGGGCAATATCAGACTGGAGTTATGAAACAAACAGCAAGGTTAGACCAGGCAGCAGAAGTTTCCATTTGAAAAGGCATAATGGAGAAAGAAGGGAATAATTTGCTCCTCACAGTTCCCATTTTTCCATTAAGGTCCTCACAGCCCATTTGCCATGAGTCACACTCCCTCCCCTCTTTCTGCCTTTCTAGAAGGAAGGCAGCAAACAAGGAGAAGTGGCTGTTAATCAAAGTCTCCGAGGTTTTACTCATCCTCCCAAAACAGTTTTTCGTCCCCCTTTCCTCCTCCAGTCTCATCTTGCTGCAGCTCAGACCTTCCTGTAAGTGCCTTAGCAGCGGGAAGGGGCAGCAGCTGTTCCCAGAGGAGCATCCCACGCTGCCAAGACAGCTCCTCACCTGCTGGGATTTTCTGATAGCAACACTAGACACTGACAAGGAATAAGAAAGAGAAAGAAAGGTTTGAAAATAAGAAGAATCAAGGAGCAAATGTGATTTGAAGGTTCCTCTGGAGTTTTGAGATACACTCCCCTGAGACTTTTCTCCCAACCTGAACTTCCTCAGGGCAACACACACAGTCATAGCTCTCAGCTCCTCACTTGACCTCATTTTCATCACTTTTTCTGGCATAAAACTTCAAAAATCTCTTTAACAAAACACCATGGGATGCTTTTGTAGTAAGACAACTTTTTTGAAATAGCAAATACCCATTATTAATAATCTATTAATGCTCTGAGAAATAAATGCCTAAGTTATTACAAGGTTTTCCTGATGGGGACCTTGGTCCCCAGAGAGGCCCAGCAATCATGGAATGGTTTGGTTGAAGGGAACTTAAAGCCCATCCAGTGCCACCCCTGCCATGGCAGGGACACCTTCCACTGTCCCAGGCTGCTCCAAGCCCAAATGTCCAACCTGGCCTTGGGCACTGCCAGGGATCCAGGGGCAGCCACAGCTGCTCTGGGCACCCTGTGCCAGGGCCTGCCCACCCTCCCAGGGAACAATCCCTTCCCAATCTCCCATGCATCCCTGCCCTCTGGCAGTGGGAAGCCATTCCCTGTGTCCTGTCCCTCCAGCCTCTGACACAATCCCTCTTCCAGCACTGCTGTGCCGCACAGCGCGGGACAGGCAGGACACAAAATTCTGTTTGCTGTTACCAAGGCCTAGAATGAGACATCCCTTTCTCTGCTTGCACACCTTGCACAATGTAGTTATGGGTAAAGCTCTAATCCATTAATTCTTCAATTGCATTGAAAAGACCTGTCCTGTCAAGGACGCCATGGAGGATCCACACATCCACCCTCCCTGCCTTCATCGAGGAACAGAAGCCATTGGGAGGCTCCGTGTTCCAGGACTCACACTGGATCACCTTACATGGCTGGGAAAGTTCATATTTCAAACTAACCCAGTGCTTGGTAAAATTGTGGCACACTCCAAAAATGCCTTTTTTGATGTGGTATTAAGGTGGTTTTGCTTTAAAACAGAGAATGCTGCTGTTCCCTGAAGCATGGTGAGCCAGCAGAAAGGGTACTGCTCCCATACTCCTCCCAAACAAAACACCCCCTTCCTTATTTCACACAACACTGGCATTTCAGACCCACCGTGGCATATTCCAACTCCTCAATACAAGACAAAACAAACCTAGAGAGCAGATCATGGAACCACCACTCTACAGTGCTGTAGATGTTGTTTGCTTCCAGAGCAGCACAGCCTGAAAAACTGCAAGATATTTCAGATTTATAGAACTGGAGGCAGCTTAAGAATCACTTCAGCTCCTGCATAAATGACATTTCTTTACAGAATTAATCAATTAGCTTGCTCATCTCTTAGCCTGCTCACTTCTTTGCAAAATATTCAAGTGGTTCCAGCATGAATGGCAGAGTTTACAGTTCCAACACCAAGCACCCTCCCAAAGCTCTGATCCACTTTAGACTTGTCAAGCACACGACTGTGTTCTGTACTGGAGAGAATTGAAGGGGCTTTTAGCAGTAATTCATGTACTTCTGCCAGAATCTGTGAACCTGAGGAGGAAGATCCCTTCCCTTCAAAATCTCTTCAATTACCATGGCAGGGGACAAGTATGCTTGGTCACAGCATTATTTACAGTATAAAACAGTAATTACTTCAATCCAAGAAAAGCCTTGAGTTCAGGTATTCTCTTATTAGTCCATGCAAAATGATCCTGAATGGAATAAAATAACCATATTGAAAGAGCTGACCCACGTTGAGAGACAGCTTTATCTAGCTACAAGAGACCCCTTTAGATGAAGTGACCCCCTAAATTGCACCTTTCAGGAACTAATCAAGGATCAGAGCAGCTTTTCTAGGCCCACAAAAAGCTGTTTCCTAGAGAGCAATCCACACACTTGTCTGAGCATCACCCACGAGGCTGCCGAGACACCAAGAGCACTCACCGTTCACCAAAGGCTCCGTGTGTGCAAATACTGCAGAAGTCAAATTTGGAGGAGATAAAGCCAAGTGTGCTTGTCTATGATAAGGGGACCAGCAAGAGCTGTGTCAGGAAACTCCAGCAGCTCAAGGCACTGCACAGAGCTTTCTGCTGGATCCTATTTCCCCAGCAAGTTCCAGGCACACCCAGGATTTACCGGAACAGGGTCCTGCCCTCCCTGCACTTGAGCAGCAACTCCTTCCTGGGAGAACCATCAGCCCATTGCCAGCTCCAGCTTCTCCAAACTTTCAGCAGCTTCCAGTCAAGTTACCTACAGAGGGAAAAGATTCCCAGTGGCATTGCCCTCAGCCAGGCACAGCAGGGCAGAGCTCTGGCTCCCTACAGGAATTAAGACACACTCAGGACTCAGACGCTTTCTCCTGAGAATTCCTGCATTTAGATCACATGGGACAAACTGGTTTGGATAACGTACCAGCACCCTGCTCCAGCAAACCTGCTGCTCCCTGGCCTTACCCTGCTCAGCTGATTCACAGAACCATGGAATGGTCTGGGTTGGAAGGGCCCTTAAAGCTCATCCAGTTCCACCCCCTGCCATGGGCAGGGACACTTTCCACTATCCCCGGGTGTTCCCAGCCCCATCCAACCTGGCCTTGGAACTCCTCAGTTGAAAAAGAAAAAAAGGAAAAGCAGAAAAAGCAAATACTTTCCCTCTTGTAGTTAAATCACCTCAGTATCTTCCAAGTATTAAGACAGTTGTTTATTCCTATCTTTTTCCACTTGTGGAAAGTCACAGTTAATTTCAGAAGCAGGAAATGTAACAGCAAAATACTACTTTCCATTCACAAGCTGCACTTAAATAAGACCTGGAGATGGACCTCAACTCAAACAAACAGCAGGCAAAGAAAAAGAGAGTCCTGCCCATGAAGGCACATGGAAAGGAGACATGGAGCTGTCTGTCCAGCCTTAGTGAGGAGCAGTGAAACTGCCTCTCACCAAGAGCCTCAGCAGAGCAGCCACCAGGGACTGAAGCAGCACAGCCCTTTGATGTGGGAGGCAGGAGCCCCATGGAGGAGTCTTGCAGCTCTTGTGATCGCCTCAAGAAATGTTTTAATGGGCTTCAATTCCCGTAGCTGGTTTGGAAGATCAATTACACACATTAGCAGTATCTGGTGTGAAGTACAGAGGTCTTTAACAGAGCAGTTAATTTTGTCACACTGCACTACGCATTCCTCTAGAGACACAACCGTGCTGCTTCAGAACCAGTTGACAGTAAGGCATATTTTTCTACTTTTATGTATCTTTGAGCCCAACAGTCCTCCATCAACTAAACCAAGGTAGATGCTTTGCAATGTTCAAATCTTGAATGTGTCAAAAGCAAGAACGACTACAGCTTCTAAAGTCATGCCTCCAGACTGCCCAGGGAGCCTGAGTTCAGTCAGGACAAGTCCCCAGAATATTTTCTGCACAACTTCTTCCATAATATTGAAAGTACACAGGCTTGTTCCCTCACATTGAAGTTGCACAGCCCTTCAGTGCCAGGAAGGAATTTACTTGGATTAACAGAATATGCTTATTCTAAAAAGCTAAACAGCATGAAGCCAAAGTTAAATATATCTAGGCATTTCAGAGACACCAAAGAAGGGTTTGTGGTTGCTTGAGGCACGGATGTGTATCAAAACACAGAGTTTCAGCTATAATTGAAATTGAGCTCTCCAACAGACTGCAGCTGTGCTAGTGAAAAAAGGTTTGGGAGAGCTCCTGTTAACTGCCACAGTCTCACCCTTCTCTTATTCACAGTGAAAATCCATTGAAGTCCAAGCTTCCATAGAATGATACCAGCAGATACTTACGTGGCTGATGTGGAAAAGGGAATTAATTCTATGGGATACCTGTATCTCCTTTGGTCAATCCTGCCATCCAAACAGCAATTCCAACAGGAATGAGTTTCTCTAGGGAACAGGAAGATTTCCCTTCCTATCTGCTCCCTTAAATCAGACCACACCAAGTTCTCTATAGTAGATCAGTTTTTACTTAAATGAGATATTCCTCCAATATCCTATTTTATACTAAATGACCTTTTCAAAAGCACAACAAATTAGAATATACAGACACTTATTTAAAACCTCTCTCACTTATTTTCCCTAAAGAAACTCATTCCTTCTGGTAGCTACAACAAACCCTGAGAAGGAATAATAGCACAAAGGATGTAAATAGTCATTTAAGTGTTTTATCCTTTAGAGAACATTCACTCCTTCCCTATGTGACTCAAAACAAACCTAATTTACTAAGAAAGACTTGGTTGCAATTAAGAGATAAATCACCATTTTAAAGAAACAAAGGTTTGGGCTCTTCAGCATATTATCCAAACACAACACATCCACATCTCTCCCACAGGCATTGCAGAAGTCAGAGCAGTTCACAGCTCACTCTGTTATTGATGCATCAGGGAAGGTAATTTCCATTTAACTCCAGATTTTAAAAAATATGTATGTCAGGAGACTGCAGTTACCCACTTCAATTTTTGCATTTAAATCATTATCAGCCAGCAGAATTTAGCCTTCCTTTAAAGAAAATAAAGATTTATAACCATACTTACAGTAAATTCACCATGTCCCCTTTAAATAGCACATTAGAAAAACACAAGAGCATGTGTGTGTTAATCCACCAGCTTTCCTAAAGATGTGAAAATAGCACAAGTCACATTTGTAACACTGCAGTTCTTACCTGTGACTCGCAGATCTCAAGCTTTAATTAAATACACAGAAGTGGCACTCCACAGTAAAAATTAAGATCAACTAAATCAATCTATTTTTGGTCTCTATCATTCCATTTGAAGCACCCTCTGGTAACCACCTGAGTAGCAAAACCAAGCCCATACTTACTGAACATGAACTCTGAGAAGTCTGCGTTGAACCAATGAGAGTAAAATATTCAAGGTGCATTTGCTTGGAGTGAAAAAGTAAATCTGGCAAATTCTGGTTTAAAAAAAAAAGTAGCTATAACATAGATAAGGAGCAATAAACATCGGGATTTGGGTCCTGCCTTACTGCCTCTCCCCTGATGAAATCAAATGGCAAAAGCCCCTGACCTCAGCTGACACCCTGGGTCGTGCTGCACACACAGCACGGAGCTGCTGAAAGTGAACAAACACAGTTCTGAGCCTCCCTTTGCTCAGGTACTCAAGGACCTCCTTAAACATCTTATGAGGTGCAATCTCTGGTTAAAATCCAAACCAAGAGAGGGCAGGAATTCCTCCCCTTCCCGGAACTCTCCAGGCTGCCTGCAGTAACACTTGCCATCAGATCCAGGGGGACTGAACTTCCCAGAAAGCTTTCCTTCAGAGAAAGGCCAATTCCTCACCAGATTTCTGTCACAGAAACAAGGCTGAATATCCAATTACAAAATAAACAGAAGTTACTTCGCCCCTTTGAGTGCAAATGGGAACGTACCAAGTACCAAGATCAATAAATATGAAAAAAAAATCCAGAACAATTTGGAATAAGCGGAGAACAGCACACCAGGGAGTGCAAGCCCCCACTGGCACAGTTCCATTACATCAAGTTTTTCTTTGGACTCATCCAGCTGAGGTTTGAGGATCACCAGGCATATCCTTTCTCAACAATCAATTCCAATATTAAAGCTGGAATCTGAAACCAACTTCAGAGAAATACTCCAAGGCAAAGGAAACCTTCATGCTCTGAGCAAAACCAGAACAAGGATAAGAACAATACTCAGAATATTTAAGTGTGCCTTGCTTTTACTGTAAGCCTTTATTTCAGAAGGTTATGCAGCTGCTGTAACACAAATCTACATGTGAAGACAAATCTAAAAGCAAATGCTCAGAGTTGAAATGAAAAAGCATCTGTAATTTAGAAAAATAACAGCTCGCTGCAGGAACAACCTCAGCATTCAGGTCTTGTATTTCAGAGCCTGCACAGTTCTGCTCATTTAGATTCAAATGCCAAAAAATAGCCCAACTCCTCTCCTGGATGGAAGATTACATCTTTATGCAGGAAAGCTTAGCTGGAAGCTTAGATGAGTCTGTCAAGGAAGGACAAGGACCCAAGGTGTGTATGTTTATTAGAAGTACCACTTCTGTGTCATCAGCTTGGAGATGGGACATCTCTGCATCAGCTCCAGGTCCAGCTGACAGAACTGTTCCACAAGAATTCCCTGATGGGAGAGGCCTCCAAAATAAAAATGCCACCACAAACCAGCACTTACAGCCAAACTTCCACGTTCAGCCTGAACAACTTGAAGCTTCAACCAAAGATTTCTCTTTTCCAGTTGCCACGGGGTTGGGTGCTGAAAAACAGATCCTGCAAGAACAGGCAGGACAGAGTGGCCTGTTCTGGTATTTTACTATTTCACATATTTCAGGCAGTCAGAGCAGTGGTGTGGAAGTGCTGCTGTAAGGGAAGGGATCCTTGACAGGCTGGCTTGGCTCAGTGCTGGATTTCTGGCCTAAGCTGTTACATGGAATTGCACAATGAGTAAACAAGGGAGGCAAAGCTGACAGCCCAAGCTCTGCATTAATGACCCAGCAGGTATTTTCACTGCTCATACATGCCATGGAAATCAACTTGTAATCGCAGCCCAAAGCAGCCCTACATAAAAACCACGGAGTGAAGGGTCACACATTAGGAAATGCAAGCACTGTGATCACCTGTGAAGCTTCTGCTCAGCCTCTCTTGTATATGTATGATCCTTAATTCCCTTCTCCATCCTCTTCTTCCCATAAACCCTCATCTGGTGAGATGGGGGGGACAAAACTCCCTGAACCCAGCACTTTTCAAACAGTCCTCTTCCTTAAACCCTGCAGTCAGTGTGGAGTCCTGAAGCAGGTCAGTCCTTCTTGCACTACTCCTTTTATGGCACCTCTTCTGCTAAGGATCCACAGCACTCAGCAGAGCTCTCACACTGTTCTGTATGCTAATGGCCTTTTAAAAGGCTGGAAAACTAAGGATAGTAAGAGTTCAAAGCATCAGAAGGATTTTCTGTGCCCAGAACAGATGTCCAGAGTTCAGCTTTTTGAATACTCACAATTTTTATAGTACTCTCACTCTGTGTTTAGGAAATACAACTCCACTACCAGGGGTCTGAGCAGCAGAGTCGAGCACTCAGGGCTGGAGTTGTGTACTCAGCACCCAAACCCTGACTCTGCACACACCTGGAAAGGTTCCCAGCAACTCCCTAGCCAGGACCACAACCCACAGCCAGGCAGGGACACACCTGCCTGTCCAGGATGGCACCAGCCTGACTCACCAGACCACCACCTACAACTTCTTCCCAGATAAGGCCACCTCACCCAGTGCTTCTACAAATACCAGGTAATTTAGAATCTTATTGGGCCACCTGGAAATTCTGGATTTCTTCAGGTGTCCCATCCTACTGCAGCCTCTGTTTAGGATTACCTCAGTTATTACCTGTGGGGATGAACTACTGATGTCAGCACACTCATAGCAGTACTCAAAAGATCAGACAGATTGTTAGACACCTGAATATCCAATCATCATTCCTCCCACAAACAGCTTAATCTTTATTTATATTAGTTTATTGGCTCAATTGCACAGCACAGACAAACCTCTTTGGGAGGGAGGCAAACCCCTGGCAAGCCTTCAGAACAGACCAGCACTCCCAGTTGGGAGCTTTATCAACAGCCACGGCCATTGGTGTCAGAAAGCCCAGTTCATCTGGCTCTGGGCACCAGTTATTTCTGCAGCAACTTCAGAGTAGGCTGTTTTCTTGAAACCATTGACAAAAAAGCCACTAAATTAGCTCACAACTCAGTCTGTGTAACACAGCACAGGCCACCTGCCTCAGTGAAGCTCCACTGCCACACTTTGCCACAGCTTTAACTCTTACTTAACTTATCAAAAGGATGTCAGAAGTCTTATGCAAGTTCACCTCTTATGTACTTGTTATCCTCTTAGGAGTCACTGAATGAAATGTGAGTTAATGAATAACACAGTAGGAATTATTTCATTATCCCCATGGTGAGAGAGAGCCATCTAATTCTTGGATATGATGTCAGACTTGAGAAACAGCCAGTGGTACTTACTCAGGCTTCCACTGCTCACTCAACTGCTACAGCACTGCTGTTCCCAGAGCAAGGCTGCTCTGCTTGGGAGCAAAGCCACTCCAGGAGAAACCAGGAATTCAAGCAGCAGGAGTGAGGAACTGGAGCCTGTCACTCTGCTCCCACAGGAAGGAGAGGTTTCTAGCAGCCCATATTTAATGTACAGGCCTTGCACAGGTATGACAGTCAAGGCAGTAAGAGTATGTCAGCTCTTCACATTTTCCTCTTTTACAAAGTCAGCTCCACTGCAGTCACCATTTGTCTCTGCTACTAAGCCAACCTGTCTATTAAACCCCATCAGAACCCCAGGACACCTAATGAAAGGGAAGTCTGATGCAAGATATAGATCCTTCATCAGTCATTGGCAATCCCATCTTCTGGCATTCCAGGCTGCCTCATTTCCACTTCTAGCTCAACTAATGCTTTTCACTATAGAACTTGATGCATTGGGGCTGTGAGTAAATGCTCACTCCTCTGTGAAAAACACACATCCTCTGCTACTGCAGTGAGGAGGACAACTCCAAGATCCAAGTGTCCTTCAGGTCATTTGCCTGCAATAACAGCTCCAGATTGCCTGAAGAGTTTGTATGCTTAAAAGACCAGGCAGGTTCAGAAGGTGTTCAGAGCTGGTATTTTATTGACTTCCTTGCTGTGAAATCCATCCTCACTGCTATCAGGACAGATATGCCTGGCAGTGCCCTTCCAATAGTTTGGCTTTCAGGACACATTCCTTCCTGTCCAGAACACCCCCATAATTCCTTCATATTAGGAGGAGCAGGAGGAGCAGTCAGGAGTAAGAAGGAGCACATTTGAACAGCTCACACCAATCCATTATAGAGCCTACAAGTATTATTTACCAGGTATTCCCCTCTAACAACCTGCCTGATGAGGAATAAACTACTACACAAGCAAGCTAAAAACCTAAGCAAGAAGAAAAACTGGAAAGCCTGGGAGACCAAAGCTAGAAGATGGATTTATACAGATGGAAAACCAGAACTATCTCCCTGACATGTCATAGCCAATGAAAGGCCCAACAGAAGCAGATTTCTCTGCATGGACTGCAGAAATTCTCATTCAAGGGAAAGATTTCCCCATAACCCACTGCTTGCACTCACTCCTGGTCAGCCCCAGAGCACCGAGTCTGTGTAACACGGCAGAAGCAGAGGACAATGATGCCACACTCCTTATCAAACGGAAAGAAACACTATCTTCAAGCCTAGCACGTGCTGTACTGTCATTCTCACATGAGCCTGCAAATGGAGAATGTATTCATAGCCCAGGCATCACAATCACTGTCAGGATTGCAATGCTGCAGAGTATTTAGAATGTCTCTGTTAATACTAAAGTTCAATTCCATGATACTGTTAACATATTCCAGCCTGCAAATCCACTATTGTTCCACAAGCATTCAGCTTTATTTCTTCAATAACTGCTCAAAATACCAATACTTTAGATACAAATCTCATGGCAGTATCTGTAAAACTGATAGAAAATTCAGCAAGAAACTACGAAAAGCTGACTTAGGAGCAACTTTCTGTCATGTGAGAAGCTTCTGAATGGGTATGGAGCAGCACTGCCCTGTGAGGAGAATCTGTGTGCAGGAATGCCTGAGCCTTTGAGCCCCACCAAGGTGCTCACCCAGCAGTCAGTGCCCGCTCACCCCTCAGCTGACCAGCAGAGCCTCAACACCCAACAGGGCCTCAACACCCAACAGTCAATGCACACAACACAGCGAGGCAGGAGCCACATTTCTGAGGTGTGGTGCCATCTAAGAGGGCAATGGGATTGAACTGATGCCCTCAGTGCCGAGGCTGGGAGCTCTCATTCTGCCTCGTACACTGATACTGCTGAAGCACGTGCTTACATTCCCCACTGAGTCAGAGCTGTCCTTACACAACACATCCAAGTTCCTCAAGGCTGCTCAGCAGGCCCTTCAGAAGCTGCAGCTGTGCTGGTTAACCAGGCTCTCCTGCCAGGGAAACTGCCAAAGCCAGGCACAGCCAAGAGAGATTGGTCTCTCCAGGAAGCACCCTCAGTGCCATGTCCACATCAACTGCACATAAAAACTGCCCCTGGGACCTTAAGGCAGATTCTCTTCACCCTCAGTCAGATTTTGTGCCAGATATCGTCTCTTTTCGGCAGTCCCACATCCTATCCCTCAGTGAGCAGCTCTTACCTGTTTTGGCCACACACTTCAGGAGACAGACACACACTTGATTCAGCTGTGTGGCCTGGTGGGAGAACAGGGCAGCAATATCCAGGTGTCTTTAACCCCACAGTTTCCAGCCTAAAAACACTTAAGACTCAATAGAAGTGAGTGAACAATGTCATGCAGACTGTCTGGGGAAGCATCAGTCATTTAAGAATATAGTGCACACTGCATCTTGGGGTTCAAATGTGAACAAGAGCTCAGACATTCCCTCTGTTCTTCCAACACTGTTCCCACTACAGCTCTTCCTCACACCTCAAGCTTTTTTCCTAGCATTAAGCAGCTGCCTAAGTGAAAGTCAGATATAAAGTCATTTTATCAGGACCACTATTTCATCAAAGCTTAAAAATTAAATCAAGTACTCTGGTACTGGAATTTTCATTACCAGGAAGTTGCAGTAATTTTTATTGCATTAAGGTTATTGGTTTGTTCTCCCAATATGATAACTGCATCAGTTCAATGCTTTGAGTTAATTATTATTGTTTAACTGAGGTAAATGCAAACAGAAACCTAAACAGCATGGAATAAACAGCAGGAAACCAAGCTCAACTATGTAAAGATAAACCAAATGCTTCATGATCACCTGCAAGTACTAGGGAAATTCTCACACAGCTCTCATATGTACAAGAAATTAAAAACCCTGACAATCACAGCTTCAGAAAATGGCCACAAGAAAACTGTACAGTGAGGTAAAGACTCAGGCTTTTTTCATGTATCTTGAGATTTGAAATAAGCTCTGAAGAAAAGTTTATTATAATTTTTTTAAAAAACTAGATCCCAAATTGCAGTATTTTCAGAATATTCTGTCAGATTATCCCAGCAATAAAGCATAAATAAGCATAAATGATTCTCTGGAGACACCACCACACCTCCAGAGATCCTGTAGAGCTTCTTCAGCACTGATAAAGGAGTAACCCCAGTGAAACTGTGCCCTCATTCGACTGAGGGGCAGCAGCTCCAGCAGGCAGGGGTGAAGGAGGCAGCAGAGTCAGCCCTCGCACAGGCAGGCTGTGCTGAAGGGCCACCAGTTGCCTTGGAAGTCTCCCCAAGTTCCGCTGCCCAGGCTGACCTTGGAGCTGCTCAAACAAGAGGCTCATGTGGAGCTGCTGCTCTGAGATGCTCAGGGAAGCTGTGAACTGCCCAGAGGAGTGACTGCCACACAACAATGTGCTCAGTGCACAGCACTGCTCCAACACCACTGAATAGACAATGCAAAGAGCCATTCAAGTGTCAGTCTTCCAGAGCGGCCAGGACAAAGTGCTTTTTGTTTCTGTCTTTGAGATCCTTGACAAATCAAAACTAGATTAAGTGAGCTGGCAGAGCGGCCTCACCTCCCAGCCGGATACGAGGTCCCAGGGCAGAGGGCTGCCAGTGCTCTGCAGTAACTCACACCCAGCACACCCAGCCATGCTCTGCCCTCCCCGGGAGAGCTTCGGAGGGAATCACACCTTGGAGCTTGATGGGAAGCTCAGACGAATCCCTCTGCTTAGAGCCAACATCAAACATTACTCAGAGATAAGAGCTGCAAGCCCTGATTCTATAGGTAAAGCGGAGTGTGCACCTGAGCACAGTAACCACTGAAGGCTTTATTATCTCTAGCAGAGGCTCTGAAATAGATACATTTGTGTTTTGTACAATTTCCATTTAACCTTGCTAATTTCCTCAGCACTATATTTTGCAGCTCAGGGACAAACAACGTTACTAAGTAACTCTCCAGGATGAAGTTTCAGTGCTTAGCTCTAGCTGCTGAATTAAATACATAAGCATCTTAACATCCACAAATCCAACAGCCCACTACTCCAGAACCCACAAAGACAAAGCACATTTTATCTGTGCAAAACACATGAACATTTATCAAGCAACATATCAAATCTTACCACAAATACTAAACAAAACCCAGCAATTCAACTGCTTCAGTCAACAATTGATAAAGGCTCTGAGGAAAAGGAATGCACCTGCTTCCACTTCCTACATAAATCTCAAGTACATCTGAAGCAATACCTCAGATACAAAACAGTTTCAGGAGCTGCATTTTTTGAAGGATCGACACAGTTTACCAGCAGTGGATATCCTTTCAGTATTGAGGCCTTCCTGTGCCAGAAGGTCACAGAGTCACAGGATCCACGGAGCAGCCCTGTTACCCTGCTCCTATCCCAGGGTACAGCTCTGTGCCCAGTGAAGGCTGCTCTAAGCCAGCACCATCAGCACAGGGACCCTTTTACCACAGAAACACAGCAAAGAACTCCAAAAATACTTGTTAAATACTTCACTTGCAGCAAGCCTGGTCTAGAAGGGTTCCAATCCCCTTCAGAGTATCTGTGCAGTCATGCTGAGCACAGCACCAAGTCTGCTTGTTAAACTCTGAACAGGCAATGGGCTGACACAACACAGGTGGAGCTGCAGATTTCTGCCTCGAATGGGTCTGCAAGGAGCACTGGCACTCTGTCACTTGTGACGAGTTAAAGCACTGGAAGGAAGAGAAAGAACAACACTGGAATTATGATGGACTTAATGCCCCTCTAACAGCTCAGTAAGAGCACCAGTTCTGTGAAAAGTTTGCACCAAGCTATCTCAAAGTACTAAAAAAGGATGTAATTCAAGCCTGCTCTGTACCACCAAACAAATCTGCCACTTCTCCACTTGAAAACTGAGTGAGGCTTCAAAACAGGACACATCTAACTAGACAAATTAGAAGACTAATGCCTTACTTCAGAGTTGAAGCCTTCCAGACCCTTCATCAACCCACTTCATTTTTAAGGTATTCTGTATATCCAGCATATGGCAGAGCATTCACCCACCTTTTTTGTGTAGACATCAGTAAGGACTTTTCTCCATTCCTCCCCAAAAAGCACACCTGTAAAATTGCCATCAGATACAACATAAAATATGTCACTTCAAGATAAGTGATAGACACTAATCTCAAATATTTCAAGAATTTTCCAGGATTTCACAGAAACTCACCAGCAGACCAACTCCTGAATCCTGATTTAGCAGTTCCATAAGCAAAACTGAAGAATGAGAAAGGTGTACAAGACAGGCAGAGCTGCTTGTTCACTCCAGGCCACATTTACTTTTCTGCTAAAGAAGAACTCACCAGGTAGGTAGGGTTTGAGTGACACACACTTTGGTATTTAAATAACTGAGATCTAGAGATGTAGGACAGAGGTGAACAACCAGGAGTTAACTCTTCAAACAAATGCAAGTTTTAACAGGATAAATTCTTATCCTATACTTAGAGTTTAAAGGTTACAAAAAAGCTCAGTGTTGGAGGAACAGATCAGCACCAGGCAACAAGCTTTTTATAACAAGGCAAAGATGCTCTGAATGCCGTGTAGAGGCTGAGCTGTCACTCACCCAGCATGATCCATGGATTCCCAGCTCCACAGGAAACTTCACACTTTCTCTTTCACATTCTTGTATGCAATAAACTCTCAATTTGTTGTTTAATCTCTGAGTTTTGGTTAAAATGTTCTTTTAAAAATGTTCAAAGTAACAAAGTCATGATTTTTAGGGGTCACGGCCCTTCAGGAATCACCTAACAAGCAGCAGATTCAGACAAGTTTCAAGCCATCAAATTTGTTTCAACATGTACAAACTCGGCTCAGTCAAGTCTTTCAACAACACTCACCAAAGGGTGACCCAGGGGAGAACACAATGGCACAACCTGACTATTGCTATTCAGTCAAGGTGCTGGTTGTGTTTACTTTTGCAGGAATGATGGATGCAGAGGGTTGTCCTACCAAAATTATCTTCACATGGCTGCACAAGCCCTCTCTGAACTGACCCCAGGGTATTCCTTCACCTTCCACATTTCAATTATTTACAAACAGTTAAACAGATCTTAAGAACAGCAACCCCACACAGGGACCTAAGCTCTTCCTCCTAAGTTTTCCAGAGTCAAACAGGAGGTTTGAAGCTCTAGATAACAGGTGCTGCAACACCAGTTTAAAGTTTACTGTTAATCAATCCATGGAAGCTTAAAAGCTGACCTTTCAAAAGCAGCAAAACCCCAGCTGGCTACGCCTGCAAGTGCACCACAAATGTGCTCCACAGCCACATCTCCAGACTCCTGAAAATCAAATATATCAGCAATGAAACCACCAAGACTCATCACCCCACCTGAAGAGACTGGAGTGCTCTCTGCACCTGCAGAAGAGGCTATCACCTTCCAAACCCAGCCCTGAAATTCAGATTAGCTCTAGGAATTCTTGAATTGTCTTGGCAAGAGGCAGCATAAAAATTGTGGAATCAAAGTGCATAAATTAGGTTTTGAGGGTGTTTTGGCATTAGGCCTTTCTTTAAGCTGTAAGCTAAACTAGATTCTCCCTAGCCCACCTGCTCACTTCTTGCACAAAAATCTTCAGTCCTGTCTTGTCCTCTTCAGGATCCAAGTCACTTCAGGCCAATTTCTCTGGACAAGGGCTGTTTTAATCAACCACTCCTTGCCTTCATGAAGTCACTTTGTCTCAATATACATTACTAGACCAGCAGCATATTTATAGAAAAATCATTTCTTAACTACGACACAGTTTGGTCTGCTGGGATTGACACATGGCAGTAAGAGTTGCCAATGAGACTAAAAGCTGAATTTTGTTGGAAGAACCAGAAAAAAACCTAACAGTAGTTAGTAATACCTAGAAATTGAAAGGAGACAAAGCAGATTAAGCCATATTGCAGTCCTGGGGATCTTGAAATATGTTCAAATACATGAGGCTTAGCCCTACTAGGTCTCTGCTTTGAATACCAAATAATTTGGGTCTAGGAGAGAGAAGCATGCTAGAAGCAGGAAAGGATCTGCATCCAGCAAGGGCTGCTCAGGTGAGCAGTGGTCCAGCCTCAGGCACTCACATAGTTTAGAAAGCTGGACTTGAAATACTAATGTTTAGAAAAATAAGCTACAGGGCACAGCAGCTTGTAACTCAGTGTTTAGGGAGCTGCCAAGTGCTTCCTCCCTGACCCGAGCAAATCAAGGTGCCTTATGCAAGAGGAAAAGTCTTCATACCTGAGTGCTGAATGGGACCACGGCAGGCTGGGACATGATGCAACAGCACCATTAGCTTTAATGGGGCTGCTCTCTGGGCGTGACCCTGCAAGGAAGGGAGCACAACTGGGACCGTACACAAACAGCTTAGTAAAAACCAGGCTTCACAAAGAAAGCAAGAAATAGCTCTCATTGTCTTTGCTATACCAGTCTTACGTTTGTCAAATGAAGCAAAATCCCTTGTCCACAACTCCCCAGGCTGACTCCTCTCCACCAGACCCACCCAGCTCAGGCAGCAGCAGCAGTGATGAATCCAACCACCCTCCACAGGTGAACGGAGCACCAAGCAGGTTTCCACACTGCTTCCTACTCTGAGCTGATTCCAACAGCAGGTTTGACACTGCTGTCTCCTCAGTGAATTACTCTAGAGCCCCCACCCTTAGACCCTTGTGCTGCTCAGTTCTTGCCAGCCCTTCAAGAGTTCACAGGAAGAGGTGCCTGTGCAATGAAAACACTGCAGAGGAGTTGGAATGCCCCGGCAATGGAAAGCTAGACAGCTCTCCAGCCTGCCAGTCAACACTGGAGAAGGAAAGGATAATTTGCCTGGAGTAATGAGCTAAGCATAGAGCCACCACCATTCCAGTGGCCCAATTACCTCTGCAATTCTTCTGATGCAAGTGGAACACCTTGGGAAGCAGCTGGCTCCAGCTGCAGGTAGAACCAGGGACTGAAGCTACTGCCCTGATCTTGTGCTCAACAGACCAAATTCTGCAAAAGCAGCACCAAGAGTCAAGACCAACATTTTCTAACTCACTGCAGCCTTTTTACCATCCTCAGTTCATTACCATAGTTCAGCACTTTAGAGAATCCTATTCTATTTTAGAAACCCCCTTGCCCAGTCCTCTCCCCAGGTCAGTGTTTAGCAGTCACCCTCATCAAGTGTCAGCATTCAGCCTGTCATTTAAAAGCCAAAATTCCAGTTTGACAAGTGCAAGGCATTTTGGTTCCAGCTTCTAAAGCCTGCAGAACCAAAGGAGGGAAAAGCAACATGACAGTGACCAGGCATACTGGTACCATTAGACAGCTACACAGGGAGCTACTGCGATTTGAAATTCACTGTTAATGAATATTTATTATGCATTTACTTTAACAAGGATTTATGTGTATTACTTATACAGCTCTATTTCCACTGATGTCCCATGTGGTCACAGACTCCAAAAGAAGGACCTACAATTAGCTGTACCACCAGTTTCCCTGCAAGACTTCCCTCCAAACCCCCTTGTAATGATGTGAACACTGTGGGATGCTGAATACACAGGTACAGCGTCAGCACATTGAAGCTGGAATCCTCTTTAAAATGAATTTGGAATTTTGGAGCAGATATTCAATCTCCTTCCTCACTGGCAAGTCTAACTGATCAGATGGCTTTCCCAGAACACAACACAGCACAAAACACTAACCACTTGGCCATGGATCTCCAAAACTGAAAATTTCCATGTGGCTTCTCTGTGCAGCCCCAATTTACTCATCTGTTAGGTCCAGGGATGCTCTGCAGCAGTGAAGTACACTAACCAAACACCTCCAAATCATGTGATACTCATGCCTGAGTCTGAAGAGATTAAGAGATTCCAGCCCAAAGTAAAAGAAAACAAGCAAGCTATTGTATTCTGCATTAGAACACAACTGTGCCTTGACCATAATCCACCAGCCAAACCTACAATGAAAGCTGAGCAGACCTCAAAATATTTACCTTGTTCCATCTTCCTCCTTTTTCCTCAGAGAATTCAGATTTTCCCAAAGTGCAAAAAGGTGCATTCTTTTGGAAGTTACTCAAAGAAAGGTTCACTGAACATAGACAAAGATGATAATTTAATTATAATGGCTATCCAACCAGAATATAATGCCCTGCTCACAGCAAATTCCTGCTACCAGCAGTGAGAGAAAATTAAGAATCTGAATTCTCAAATGTACTCATGACTAGTATGTTCACCAATCAGCACACAATTAAGCATTCCTGCTCTCTAATTGTAAAGATGAACACTTGTTTGATAAGGATTAGTCATTCATTTGATGAAAAGCTTATCCACTCTCAAAAAACCATGCACAGTGTTTAGATGGAAAGAAAAGTTCTGCAGGCAATGGCAGTAAATTTGCAAGTTTACATTAAGTACACTTCACTTGCTTTCAAGCTTCCATTTATTAAAGGAAAATAATCAAAATAATCTAGAAATGCAATCTGCTTAGACATTTTAGTCAGGTTTCTTGGATCAAAAGTTCAACCATGCCTACACTACACTAAGTATTTGTTCTCAGAAGCAAATGAAAAGGCAAGAAAGAAAATTCAAATACAACAATTAAAAAAAATAAAAATCAAGGCTGTCAGGTGAAAACACTTAAAAGAAAGGTGTTTCTGCTCTGGTCAGACCACAGCAACTTTGCTACAGAGAGTTCAGAGAAATGTCCTTACATTAAATTTCAAGCCAAGCTGCTCTGTGATATGGCAGGTGAGTTTTCTTCTCATTGTCTCTAATTTTGGCTCATCTGTTCTTTGTCAGGAGACAAACAAGCATTTGAAAAGCCTGAACTCAGAGACCCACAGAACAGCAAATGTCAGCTTTGACAACAGTAACTTTAACTGGAGAAGACACCAAAGGCTGGATGCAGGTAAAACTGAGGACAGATTCCAGCAGCAGCACATCCAGCACTAGGTCTGAAAAGGTCTCCAGCCCAGCAAGGATGCAGCAGCCAGCACAACTTCCCAGCAGCTCATCTCTCTCTGGTTTAGGTTTCCATGATCGCAATTACACACTTGCAGATAGCAATGGAACAAGCAAAGCTTTCCCAGGTACACATTTAGGTCAATTATGGCTCTGAGAGATGAGATCAGACAGCCACAGCCACTGGCTTCCTCCCTTCCTCCCTTGCAAGGAGAACAGGGACAGTCAGGCTGCTGGGCCCCTCCTAACTTCGGGATAGGATATTCCAGGGAAATGCTTTCCACCAGTTCCAATCCTAGAAACACCAAGGAAACTTTCCACCAGTTCCAGACCGAATGGCAGCCACTTCAGACTTAAACTCATTCTGAATGGACAGAGTGATTTCATAAGAGTGACAGGACAGAGCTTAATGGCAGATCAGCTGCTAGACTGGATCCCTCTGACACCTCCTGTACAAAACTGAAGCCTCACTTTCAAAAGCACCTGAAGTTACTTTACTCAGGTAGTATTAAGACTCCCCAGCCATAGTTCCACCAGTACAGTTGAAATAAAGTGTTCTTAATCCTTCTGTCCTCAGTCTTTTTGTTACAGTTTCTTTAATCCACCCTTCAGCTTCACTCAGCTCTTCAACACTTTCAACTACTACTCCTAGCAACTGAAAAACCAAAATCAGTATTCTGGTAGTCTACCTTTGACCTAGACAGTGCTAAACTCTACATGACAGGGAAGATACTCAAGGGAAGATCTGATTTTCCATCTGTTTTCTGAAATCCTGCCACCAGCTGTACAGAAACTCCAAAAAATAAGAATCCTACTTGCCCACAACAGTCAAACCTCAGAGGAACTGAGGAGTCAGACTCACAGGGCCTGGGAGTCGTGTGATGCACATGAGCCCTACATGAAAGGCTGCTCTCAGGGTGAGCTGGGGAGATGCCCTGCAGCGAGTCCTGCCTTTGCTCTGCTCTCCAAGGGCACTCAGGAAGCCAACCAAGTGCATCTTGTCTTCACAGACTCCATGTCAACCTACACAGACAGGATTTCTGTCCTCTCCTCCCTCAGGTGCCTGGTAACAGCTTCCCCCAGGAACTTCCACAGGCAGAAAAAGCAGCACTGGAAAAAACAAGTCTCACTTTGTCAGGAGTCTGCCCTTTCCTGGTTGATAGAGAAGTCAAAACCCTCCTTTAAAGGTACAGGGGAAAAGAAACTATTTTTATTCCTCTGTCCTTTCAGGTAACACCACAGAATTAATGCTTTGATTGCACCCCTGGTTTGCAGTCCCAAACTTGGAGAAGCAAATGAGGCCCACAAAAGGGCAACCCAAAACTGTTCTACCAGTGTTTCTATAAATAATGTCTATACCAGTGCACAAATCTCTGGTATTCGAAAGAAAAACTACAAAGACTTAATTATGGCAATGCAGCAGCCTTCCTCCACAAATTCAACCTGAAGTGTATTACCTCCCCCTATACTGATTACATGTTCCAGAAACTAAACCTCAGAGTACCAGAACAATCCAAAATACTTAGAGACTATTAGACTTGTATATACAAAAGACTTCATCATACAGACAGGCACCCTACAGATCTATTTAATGCTACTTTGTTTTCAGAAATCTCAGTTAAAGAAAGATTTATACCATTTTCATTGGTTTTCCCTGATGAAAATCCTTCTTAAAATAGGGTACAAGAGCCTTTGGCAGAAGTCTTAGCCATGGGCCTGGTGTGCTTACAGCAAGGGAGAAACACATCCAGGAATTAAAGTTACTTGGACAATGATGTGCCCTTGAAAAGCAAGAAGCAGAGATTACAGTGGGAAAAGTCTTTTTCAATTTTTGTCCCAGTAAGGGCTAAACAAAGCAGGACCTGAGAGGTTGAATCTGGTATATCTGCTAGAGATAGGCCCAGTAAAGAATAACTTCAGTTCTGAAATTAACCCAAGACAAGGTCACTCCGCAGATGATGCAGGAGTTTTTGGAATAAAATTGTATGGAAGGGAGCACAGAACACACAGCTTGAGATCAACACACACAGGATGGAAGAAGACAGTTAAATATCAAGGTAACAGAATACAATGGACTTGTTTTTCCCACATGGATATTCACAGCCTTCTAGGCCATGTTCTGGAAGCTCTGAGCCCCGTGGCAGCCTTCCCTGCTGTCCAGTCCCAGAAGTGCAAACATTTGAACATTCCCTGTTAGAGCTCTCCCTCTGCAAGCACACCCCAGTCACGGGGATGGTCTGTTCTGGCTGCTCTTGGGAAAGCCCAGCTCTTCCCCAGTAACCAGGGACTAACACCAAGCTTCTGATTTCACTCCAGCTTCAAGCTGATTCCACAGGTGACAGGATGATTGTCCAAGCTCAGCTCATCTAGCACTTGTTCTAACGCTTCACCAGATGCACAATCAGCTCTGAAGCTGACCCCACCACGCTGTTGGCACGCTGCAGAACCATTTGGTGAACAACCAAAGCCACAGAAGTCAGGGTCAACATCAGCTCCATCAGCACCTCGGATGAAACTCTCTACAGCAACCCCAGCCTCATTTCCATTGTGGTTTGTCAGCCCATCACAATGAACGCTGCAAACAACAGTGAGATGTGCTGAGCAAGGCAAAGGACAACTTGCTTTGCTTGTCACCTCCCCAGGCTCCTCCAAGCCTCAGTTTCTTTGATGTTCTGCCCTCCTCCAACGCACATCCAATTGCAAAGTTGCATTTTGAAGTATTTGCAATTCAGTATTTTGGTTCGATTTCTCCTTAAAAAGGGGGTTAATGCTACTTAGGATCTATCTGCTTGTGTTATTGAGGACACGTTTCATTACTGGCATGAGTGGTTATGCACAACTGCCTGCCCCCAAGCCAGCCCACCAATGCAGCTCTTCACTGCACTCCTAATCAAGAGGAAAAATAATGGATTTACCACTCCAAAATTAACTTCCACTGGAGTCTCGCTCAAAATATTAATTTTTCAGGAATGGCAATAATTCAGTACAGCAGCTTGGATAAGTTTAATTACAATATCACTGAACAAGGAACATCCAGCTTCAAGTCTTCTGAAATCCAGCTGCCCCAAGGAAGGCAAAAACACCCTATTTAGCAAGTCTTTTGCAGAGTCTGGGTTTTTCCTCTCTTCTTATCAGAGTTTGGAAGAGTTCCAACACCACAATAACTATTACAACGTCATTAACTGCCTCACTCATGCATATACACACAAATTCCAAAAAAACTTCCAGATGGATCTTACCACAGTTACCTTGTTGCAGCTACCTTCAGCGCTGATACCCATGAGGAGGAACAGCCCCTCTGAAGTATCCAGCTGCCCCCAGGAAGCCCTACAGAGCACACCTGCAGTTACGAGTTTAACCTGCAGCCACCTTCCTCTGTCAAAACAACTGCTGCTTTCCAGACTTCACTGAACATTCCAAGTCTGAGGAGTTTCAGAAGACAAACCAAAGCAAGGAATCAGCAACTGTGTCTTAAATGAAGCCTTTACAAACAGTGCTTCCTGCTGGACATCCATGACTCCAGAAACAGCTTTTCCATTTCAACCAACGTTCCAGAAAGCCGCCTGTTTGCCCTCCCTCCCTTCCTTCCCAGCTCACTTTGCATGGCTCTGCAGGACCAAGCCTCACTTCCAGGTGCACACTGGTACCTCCTGAAGGAGAACAGAGCACTTGTGGCTCAGAGCAGCACAACCTGACACCGTGAAACAGAGTGAAAGTCAGATATGCCACTGCTCGCATTTCTCATTCATTTCACGCTGCATTTCTCCCCTGCTCCTACAGGCTGGTTCCTCCCTGTAGCTCTGAGCAGCAGGGATGGACTCGAGGTCTTCCTTAAGGAATGAACACATTACCCCTGGAAAATCTACAGCCAGCTGGGAGTCACCTCCTTGACACCACTAGCAGAAACTATTAAGCAGGTGAGGGGAAGGACGGGTCGGGGCTCCTCACACTCCAGTTTACCCTCAGATCTCTGTCATGTCAAGTCCATTCTGTCAGTGCTTCCCAACCCCTCAAAGCAAAGGGACAAAGTTTGGGCTGTTTTGCTAAAGCTGCCCTCCAAGTAAGGCCAGTTGAGACCAAAGGAGGCTGTGGTTTGTGACCTCTGCCCATCCCACAAGCAGCTGACACATGTGCAAGCCAATGCACACAGCAATCTTGCACCGTTTGGGGCCAATGCATCCAAGGTAGAAGCTGGAAAGCAGCAGGAGCTGAGGGCTCCAGCTCTTTGCTGGGCATAGAGAACAGTCCCAGTAAAATGTTAGCATTTCAAATTCCTGAATTGCCACCGACTTCACTTCCAGATCTTCACTTTGTCACTAACTTCACCTCGAGGTCTTTCACGCAAACCTCTCTGTCATCCTGAAATTCTGAAGTGCCACAAAGAAAGAAATACTTGCCTTTCAACAATCCAGTAATTCACAAGAACTACAGCAGAAACTGAGCCCTAAGCATATCCCTGAAGCTTTCCTGACAGCACTGGGAAGTTACGGCACCAATATCTAGAAGAGGACTGAAGTTACAAGACACGAAGCTCATTTCTCAGAGTTTAAAACCCACATGGGATCTCACAGGCAGATCTTTATACCACCAGCTACTCAGGCTGGAGACAAATGCAGAACAGTTGCACATTATTTCTGGGACAATTCAGCATCTAACAGGTTATTTGGAGAGAAACATGACATTACTTTGATTCAGCCAGTGAAAGCTACTATGAAACACATACATGTTTAAGTATCTGGACATTTCATTCTGGTTCACAGGATTTGATAGGCACTAATTTGGCTGTTCAGAGTCACCTGCTCTGAAGACACCACCAATGCCCACTGGAAGAGTCCTATCCTGTTGTATCCAGTTACAATTCCCAGTAGGAAGCCACCAGAGCAGGAACAGCCTTCAAGCCCTTTCAGCTGTGGAGATGAAAAGATCTCGCACTCCATGCTGGATGCCAACCCAGTTCCTCCACAGACACAATTCCTCTTCCCTGTCTCATCAGATTTGCCAGGCTCCTGCCCATTTACTCCAGCAGCCCAAAGATCCCCTTCTCCTTAAGTTACTCCCTTTTTCCAGGTTATTTGCCAGCAAAGCACTGCACAGCCACGTTCCTCCTACTCCTGCAAGCTGACAACATGCTTCTCTCCATCATCCTAGCTTGCACGTAGGTGGAATGAGATCTGAGATAAAATATTGTATCCTCTATTTCAGAAGCCTGGGCAGGCTCCATTTCTGTCTCCTCCAGCTGCAGATGGCCATTTTTATGGAAAATAAATAAATAAAACGAGAGCTTATCAAGTTGACCTATTCTACCTCTGCGCTATCATTTGTGGATTGCATGGCTTGTTCCTTGAGCAGGTTAACATCGATATTTTAATGACTGCTAGTGCAGACAGCAATTGCAATATCCTGCAATAGCTATTAACAGCATCCCAGACAGGCACTTATAGCACTGCCAGTGAGAGAGAGCTCAGCTTGGCTCTCAATTTATCATTCCTACAACCTGAAGTGGGACAAGAGCACCTTTCAGTGCAAACCCCCGGAAAAACATCACTGCTGGTGCACCTTTGCCCTTCCCCAAGCTCCAAAGCAGGCACAGAACCACTTGTCACCGAAGCATTTTAGAACCCCATGCCCCGCCTTCACTTATCTGCAAAGTTTCAACACTTACAGCCCAGCATTTCCTGTGCTAGGAAAGAAAGCACCACTTCTATCTCCCAAACCCACTGTAATCAGTAACAGCTGAAGCAAAGCAGGTATCAGATGTCAGCCTCCTTCTCTCCAGTTTACAAACACTCCTTCATAAAACCTCCTTCACCTCCACGAAAAAAGTTCATTTCCCAATACCACACGCGTTAGTAGCAGACAAAAGGCATTTCAGTTCTTTATCTGAAGCTCAGAGCATGACAGGTACTACAACAAACCTGTCATAGCTCCTTCCGTCATGCTGTCACCCCTTCTCAGTAGCCTCACCTTTATAATATAAATAATATAAATATGCCTTTATATTCACCAGAAAGCCAAGCTGTGCTTCCACTCAGCACTACCTGACATGATTCACTAGCCAAGTTCTTTTCTTCTAAAAGAAAGCCTTATTGCACATGGCTACATCATGCAAGAAAACAAACAGGTGAAGCACACAAAAGTGCCTGTAAGACCTGAAGTCTGCAAGAGTTACAAGCTCACACCCAACCTTCCCACAGTAAGGGAAGTGTGCACAGAAAGGAAAGAAATCAGTTTCCTGTATAGTTGTGAAGAAACACTGGGTCTCATCTGCTGATCAAAAAGCATTCTCTAAAAGAGCAAGAGCCGGAACAACTTCAATGCACAAACTTAACTCCATGTCGGGGGGGGGCAAAGCACTTACCAGAGAAGGGCAACATCTGCTCATATCCCAGCGAAAGAACAGGACTGTTAAAAGGAACACGGGGAAGAGGCGCAATTAAAGTCCCAAAACTATATCAATAAAAAGCCTTAACAAGTCTCACATATAAAAGGAACGGGAATTTCGGCCGCACGCACAAGGACGGCTGAACACTGCTGACACCACAGCCCCAGCGGCCGCAGCAGCCGAGCAGGGGCAGGCGGCTGCCAGCGGCACGGGGCGATCTCCGGCCGGGCTCGGTGGGGACGGGCCACCCCCGCGGGCCGGGCAGGGGAGCGGCAGCGCCGGGCGAGGC
>VWYP01029985.1:189159-216462 GCA_013400435.1 Pycnonotus jocosus
TGGCTGTGGCGGGGTTGGGTTGGGCGGCAGTGGCTGGGCAGGGCCCGGTGCGGCAGGGACAGGGTCCGGGCAGGGGACGTGGCCGCGGGAGCGGCGGGGCCCGCGTTAATCGGCAGTGTTGGGTTAACTGAGGGTGTCTGGCCATGGGGTAGGGCCGAGGTGCAGAGCTGGGGGGGCTCACCTGGAGAGGAGAAGGCTCCAGGGAGAGCTCAGAGCCCCTGGCAGGGCCTAAAGGGGCTCCAGGAGAGTTGGAGAGGGACTGGGGACAAGGGATGGAGGGACAGGACACAGGGAATGGCTTCCACTGCCAGAGGGCAGGGATGGATGGGAGATTGGGCAGGAATTGTTCCCTGGGAGGGAGGGCAGGCCCTGGCACAGGGTGCCCAGAGCAGCTGTGGCTGCCCCTGGATCCCTGGCAGTGCCCAAGGCCAGGTTGGACATTGGGGCTTGGGGCAGCCTGGGACAGTGGAAGGTGTCCCTGCCCACGGTGAGGGTTGGAATGGGATGAGCTTTAAGGTCCCTTCCAGCATAAACCATTCCATGAACCCATGCTGTAGCACTCCTCATACCAGCTGTGCTGTGGTGGCTGCCTCATCCTCAGCAGTGTCACCTCACCCTGGATGTCCCCATGGATGTGCACATCAGTGGGAATTGCAGGGCAGAGATAGTTTCTGGTGCTGGGAAAATAAGTTTCCCTGGAAAAATAATGGGAAAATAAGTTTCCCTAGTTCATTATGTTTTTTGGCTCTTCCAGTATCACAGGGCACAACAGATTAATCATGGGCTTGTGGTTTAAACCAAAGTTCTTTATGGGGAGAAAAGCTTCTGAAAGTGATCAGGAATAATTCTCTGTTGACATTATCCTATACTCAGATTTATTCTCTTCTGTAGCTGAACAAGCTTTTGGGCAGGGCTTCTGTCTCTTCCAGGATATTTTTGACTTGGGCTGGAGATTTTGGTGCCTTCCGGGCTTGAAATGAGACACCTGGCGTGTTTTTCTGTGTTACAAACACACATTTCCATGTGCAGCTTTCAGAATGACTCTAAAAATTTTAAGAGCCAAATTAAATATATGATGAAACTGAACTGAAAACCAGCTTGGCTTATTCCACTGAAAAGTTTTGGTGGTTTTTTTATTGTTGGTTTTTTTTTTCCCCCAAGAAATTGTTTATCATAAAGTAATAGTTGCTCCTGTCAATATTCTAATTTTTAAACTCCCCTGGAAAGACAGAATTATTTTTAATTTTCTAAGCTGTGGATATTGCTGTTGCTGTGCTGTATTATTTTAATTGAGCTCTAAAATGTTAGATTACAGAATTTTTGCCTGAATCCATAGGTGCCAGATTTATGGAATGAAAATTGTTATTTTTTCACTTGCTGTCTAAGCCATGACTCCACTCCTGAGTCAGAGTTGTTCAGTTTTATAGACGCTGCTCTAGTTTTAATTGTTATTCAGCCCAGGCAATGTGACTGCAATTAAATGTGCATCTGAGGAGATGTGTGACATTCTTAATAAGAACATAACTTTTTAGTACCGTTTTGCAGAACTCATAACCCCCGAAAGAATTTCAAAGCTCTGTTAACCTGCAACTTTTGTTTTTTGGGAGTCTGAACTTCTTTAACGGTGCCTGTAACGTTCTTTCATTCTTTGTAATATTCAGATACTCTGATGTTTGACTTGTAGTTAATTTCAAAAAGTTTATTGAAACATTTCTGAGCCCACAAATGCTGTTGAAGGTGAAGCTGTGGTTTTGTGAGCACGTGGGAATTGGCAGGAGCTGGGAAGGCTCTTGTAGGCTCAGCCTGTGTCCCTTGTCTGGCTGAGTGCTGTGAGATTCTACACACGGGCACCAAAATACTATTTTAGAGCACAGGCAAGGCTGTGTTTAGATTGTCCCTGCAGTTTGTGCTGTCAGGAGAGACACTGCAAGTGTTGAAAGAGGCTGCCAAGGCCAGAGTTCAGCACAGCTCTTCAGCAACCCTATTTAAATATCTAATTTCCATATTAAACAGTGTCCCCAAATGTATTTTGTTGTCCTGGAAGATATCTGTGGCCTTCCAGTAAGGAACAGGGATGAAAGTTTAGCACCACATTCCAGATTTCCTCTGAGACACATCCAGGTGGCTCCTGGGCGTTCCCTCAGGGTTTGGCATTTTGGTGGGGTATAAATTGCTTGGCATAAATGTGTTCCCAGCCAGTGTGTGTGTGCTACAGCAGGGCTGCAGCCTCTTTTGTTCTGGTTTTGACTGACTGACTTTGTAAAGTGCATCCTGTGCTGCTTTTGTTTGCTGAGGACAGGAACAAGCCACCAGGATGCCAGCGCTGCCTCTGGATGAGCTCCAGCTGACAGAAAGGGATCCCGAGACAGGGAAGCTGAGAACTTTGCCAGCACTGGTGAGCTCTGTTTTTCCTGAAAGCCAAACAGACCTTCAATAAATAAATGTCTTATACTGAGGCTTGGTCTGGGATATGTGGCAGGAATGGCTGGAGCTGTGTCAGGGATGTTTAGGTGGAGATCAAGGAAAGGTTCTTCCCTCAGAGGGTGCTGGCACTGCCCAGGCTCCCCAGGGAATGGGCACGGCCCCGAGGCTGCCAGAGCTCCAGGAGCCTTTGGACAGCGCTGCCAGGGATGCCCAGGCTGGGATTGTTGGGGGGTCTGGGCAGGGCCAGGGGCTGGGATGATCCCTGTGGGTCCCCCCAGCTCAAGATATTCTGTGATTCTGTGAAATTTCTTCAGCCTGCTTGTTAAAGAAGCTTTTTTAATGTGTTCAGATAGTTGAGATTTCATTTACCCACCATAAAAAAAGGCAAAACACAAGAACCAAACTTACTGTGTTCAACACCTGGAGTAAACTGTGTTTTCCCAGCACAACTCCCTCTCTTGAGTCTGTAACCTCTGCTGCAATGGAGAGATGCTCAGAGAGTTTTTGTGAGCTCTGCCTCAAGTTTAGCTCCGACCTGTAGCACTGGGATCCGTCCCTTGTGCCTTGAGCTTGATGAAACCAGAAAATTCAACCCACAGAAACCCTTTTCTCCCAGAATAAGGTCTGCAGAGAGCCTTTTGGGTGTGTTGCAGGAGTGGGACTGTCACTCCTGAGGAACTTTACCCTGAGCACACGTGTGGGATGAGGCAGAGCCCAAACCTGCTGCTCATTGGAATTCTCCTTTTAGGGTGGGTGTATTTGGGCAAAGCCTGTTCAGTAACCCTTGGGAATGGTAGTGAAGTGTTTCTTTCTTTGATGGTTGTGTCAGTTGGAGTTCATGGAATATTGTGCAAGAACCAGTTCAGAGGAAAAAGAGAGAGTTCAAATGCATGTCAGGTAGCTCCTGCTCTTTGTTCTGAAGGTGTGGGAGGATTGCTTTGTCAGGCTGTGGTTAAGAGAAAGCAAGGAGCAACATCTGCCAAATTACCAAGTCTGAAAATGTTGCTCATAAAGCAAGATACAAACCCACTGCCTTGAAAGGGCAGAAAATGGGAAGTTTACCAGGGAATGGAATGTTTCTGTCATCAGGACTATAATGACAGGACAAGGAGTAATTGGTTCAAACTGAAATTTAGGTTAGATCTTGGGGAGAAATTATTCCCTGTGAAGGTGGGGAGGCACTGGCCCAGGATGCCCAGAGAAGCTGTGGCTGCCCCTGGATCCCTGGCAGTGCCCAAGGCCAGGTTGGATGGAGCTTGGGGACAGTGGAAGGTGTCCCTGCCCATGACAGGGGGGAACTGGATGAGCTTTAAGGTTCCTTCCCACGCAAATCATTCTGTGATTCCATAATGTCAAGTCATGTCAAAAGGTAACTTTGTGTTTCCTGGAATTCAGTAACTGCTCATTCCTGTCACTTAGTCTGGAATTTTAATACAGTTGTTTTTTGGCTTTCTGCAGCACCCAGAAATCAAAGCAGATCGGTCGTTCGTGCTGTACAAACCCCCTCCTGCCATCAGAGACCCTGCTCTGGTGGAGGAGTTCCTGGAGCGAGCAAAGTTCATTGCAGATGACCTCAACTGGCTCCTGGCTTTGCCTCATGACAAATTCTGGTGCCAGGTAATCATTGTTTTTTATCTGAAGATACAACGTAAACATCTAGGTGCTTGTAAAAGCTGTGGGCCTTACATCATTTTCATAAAGATTTGGTTATGCTTATTTATGTCACACAGGAAACATTTTAATTTCCATTACTGCACCTTAGAATGCAAAGAAAGTATTTCCCTAAGGATTTTCCACTGTGAATTTTAAGAGTTGGCTTGTATTTGATGGATGTGGGAGTCCTTTTCGTATGCCTGAGTGTTTTAGAGCGTTTTAAATTTAACTGGGCTGCTCAGGAGCACAACCTATGAAGGTGTAACATTGCCTCCTTCCCGTTTTCCTGCCTTTCCTTGTGCCAGGTGATATTTGATGAGACCCTGCAGAAGTGTTTGGATTCCTACCTGCGCTCTGCCCCTCGCAAGTTCGATGCGCTGTGGGATTGCCATCCGGAGGTGAACGAGCTGCAGAAATGCCTCCATCGGAGTGTCTTCCTCACCTTCCTCAGGATGTCCACCCACAAGGAGTCCAAGGTGAATGTTCCTATGCCTTGCAGGTGCTCCAGGCTGTGTGACTTAGGAAAAAAGAGAATTAGAGAAATTAATAATTTTTCTTCTCGCACGACATTCCTCTCCCTGATGATTTTATCAGTTGGACTCTCCGTGTGGAGGTGGTAACAGTCAGAGCTGAAGTATCTGAACTATGCAGTGGTTCCTTGGTTGATTGCCTGGATCTCCTTCCTGAGGAACAGCAGGTTATCCATGTGTAGTGGTTGGATATGTCATTTAAAGAGGAGAAAGAGCACGCTGGGCTTTGTGTGGCCACATGGCAAACCTCTTCAGGCCACCAGTTCCTGAGCGTTCGCTCCCTCAGGGTCACGCAGTGCCACAAAATTCCTGCTAATTTTTGTCTCTCCTTGAGCTTGCCCCAAGTTTTGGACATACAGTGAAATTGCTCTAAATTACTGTTATTTTGGCATCATCAGGCATTCAGCCTGGAGAAGAGAGCTCCAGGGAGACCTCAGAGCCCCTTCTAGGGCCCAAAGGGGCTCCAGGAGAGCTGGAGAGGAATGTGGGACAAGAGCCTGGAGGAACAGGATAAGGGCTTTCCACTGCCAAGAGGGCAGGATTGGATGGGAGATTGGGCAGGAATTGTTTCTGGGAGGGTGGGCAGGCCCTGGCACAGGGTGCCCAGAGCAGCTGTGGCTGCCCCTGGATCCCTGGCAGTGCCCAAGGCCAGGTTGATGAAGGCTTGGAGCAGCCTGGCACAGTGGGAGGTGTGCTTAGCCATGGCAAGGGGATGGGATTTAAGGTCCCTTCCCACCCAAATCATTCTGAGATTCTGTAATTAAAAGCCATCCTCAGCATTAATTGTGTAAGTGCCACTCCCATGTGGAGCTATGGGATTTTCACCAGGCCTTTGGGCAGGATGAGTGAGGCACTTTGTGTTTCAGCAGTCACTCCCTGGATCTCCTCACTGCTTCATCATATGTTAGGGCTGTGTTGATTCTCTCGCTTATCACAGTGGTGACGTTCAGGATGTTTTGAGGGAAAGGTCTGGGAATGGAGGGCTGGGATAGGAGCAGGATGAAGGAATGCTGGAGCCTGCAGCTGGCACCACTTCAGCAGAAGTACCCGACACCTCTGTGGTGCCTTTCATTGCAGGATCTGATTAAACCTCACCACTCTCAGAGGCAGGCGAGCATTTGAAACCATTTTCTAGTTGAGTGATCTGCAGGGAATGAATAGTCCATTGTCATGCAGGAGTCAGCAGGAGTTCTGGAAAGGGAACCTGGCCAGCACTGAGCCCCATCCCTCTGCTTCAGCAGGGAGAATGTGCCCTGCCTTTCACTGGCATTGAAAACATTTGCTGTCACAGGCAAACCAGGCTTCTGAAAATCCAAAATCACATTTCAGCTGCCTGTTTCTCAGTGTCAGACAATGGAATTTTTCTCATCTAGAATTTTGTAAGAAATGCCTTCGGTGTGATGAGGTTTTTTCACAGTGTTCAGCAGTCAGCATGTAGAGCTGCAGTTCTGGAGTTTCTCCCTGCCTGTCCCTGATTCTGTGGTTTCTGATGTTGGGTTCTGCTCTCTCAGAGTACAAGAACCTCAGGCTGGTTACTCATTCCTGCTCCTGAACTGAGCTGTTCTGATGTCAGGCTGGGAACTGGCAACCTGTAGGGAGATTTTTAGTAAAGCTTTCAGCTAGATTAATTCACCTCTTGGTGAAGGGATCAGTGGGGTGCCTGGTGTTGCAGGAACAAGAATTTGGGAATAGATGCCTGCACAGAAACTTTTTCAAGCAGAGTTGCTGCCTTCTATGAAATAAATTCTTTAATACACCTTTGAGAGCTGTTTTTGCAGATGTCATTATAATGCTGGAGTTACTGCAGAGCAAGATATGGATTATCCTTTAAATTCCCTTTTTTCCCCTGTTTTTATAGGATCATTTTATCACTCCCTCTGTCTTTGGAAAAATTGTTTACAATAACTTCCTGTTCGATATCCCCAAGATTATGGATCTCTGTGTCCTTTTTGGGAAAGGAAATGGCCTCCTGCTCCAGAAGATGATTGGTCAGTAAAAACCAAGGAACAGCTTGCTGCATTTAGGCTTTTGCTTGTATGACAAGTGGGGTTTATACCAGTGGAACTACTCTGAAAATGTGTGATTTCTAGATCAGATTGTGCTTTCCTTTTTCCATGTGCACTTTGCTTGTTCCAAGGAAAGCTTCATGTCCTGCTTTGCTGCCCTGAGCTAGGCTCATGTTGTTAGCCATAAACCCAGACTCAGTTGTTTCCTGTGCCAGCTGAATGTGTCCTCAGCCCTTGTAAGAGGAATGTGGGGCTCTGTAAAACCCTGGTGGAGATGGGAAAGGGTGAGGAGGGTTGGGAGATGGGCACAGTCCAGCTGTGAGTGCTCTTGTTCCCAGAGCTGGGAGCCAAGTGAAACATTCAGGGTGAGGTAACCACTGCTATGGGAAGTGGGAGAACCCGAAACTTCAATGCAGCCATTGATGTATGCAGAGCTTCCAAACCACAAACACTTCAGAGCCTTGCTCAAGCTGTGCTTATCCCTGGATTTCTGTGTCTGTACACACGGCCTTAGTGACAAGTACACAGGGAGGAACATCCAGCCATGGGTGCTGAGGAGTGAAGATGGAGCACATTGATTTAGCTTCTTTATTTATCCTGTGCTCCCTTCCCAATCCTGTGATCTTTAACATCACCTGAGTCGAAGAATATCTACCCTTGGATTAAGTGAGCTCTTACTGAATTCTAACCCACTTTGTCTGCAGCTCGTGGGATGAAGGTTTTCCATTTCTTTGGCAGTTCTTTTTGTCTCATTTCCAAGTTCACTAACGTGAGAAGTGTTAGAGATCATGTGGTGCAGACAAATTTCCAGCCAGAAAATCTTAGATAAACCTTTGCATTCTTAATCTTTTTATCCTTTTTCAGTAGCTTCTACTCTAAATTCCTCTGTTGAGCCTCAGAGATGGAAAACAGGCATGGCAAGATAGATACTTCCCTTTCAGATATGAAGCTTAAATTATCTGGATCTTAAAATATTCCAAAAAATACCTAAGTAGTGAAACCTCCTTTGAATTATGCTCTGGAGTGCCACACAATCATGCTGCATGCAGGTGACCAAGGATTTGCTCTCCTGATTATTTCATTATGGTGTGAGCAGTTCTGGTGTGTAATTCATAACTTCTTAAACTTGAGGTTCTTCTCAGGGTATAAATTTATCTGAAATTTGTCTCATAGCTCTGTTCTTCCCGGAGAAGGAATTAATTTTCTTAATTTTCATAATCTGAAGAGTAATTTCCAGGAAAACAGGAGCCTTGGTGCTTACTTGGCGAGGATTTATGGTATGGCATTACTCAGTGGAGTATTTTGTAAAGATAATGGAGTCCTAGTAATATAATAGCAGGTTTTACTAAAGCCTCATTACCTTTAAGAAATATTCGGCAGCACATCTCCTGGTGTGTGCTCAACTGTTATCAGTAATTAAAAGTCAACTCCAGTTGTCAAATAAAGGAACTGGGGTTGTTCAGTGATAGTATTTGCATTATTCATTGATTCAGCCCCTGGAGCGTGAATCATCTGACATCTCATTTGCTCTGCTCTGATGAGCATATTCCCATTGCTGGATCTCCAGGGGCTTTGGAGAGTGGATGGATCAGCTTTTTGGGAGCAGGGCCTGTGCCTGGGCTGAAGAGTGAGAGTGGGCTGTGTCTCACATGGTCAGTAGGTGTGTCACTCATGTCTGGGGGATGTCAGCAATAACACAATTACTATTTTCTGGTGCAAATTTGCTCATTGGCATCAATGTCTGAACTGATGGAAATGCTCTCCTTTCCCTTTTCAGGAAATATCTTCACTCAGCAGCCCAGTTACTTCAGTGACCTTGATGAAACTCTGCCCACTGTCCTCCAGGTATTGCCTTCCTGCTGGGATTTCATCTGGAAATGTGGCATAGCTTGTAGAGTGGAAAGGGGACATTGTAGGCAGGCAGAATGTGTATCATGAAATCATGGAATATCCTGAGCTGCAAGGGACCCACAAGGATCATCAAGCCCAACCCCTGGCCCTGCACAGACACTCCAACAATCCCACTCATTGTCCAAACACTCCTTGAGCTCTGACCACCCTCTGGGGGAGGAACTTTCCCTACCATCCAGCCTAAAGCTCCCCTGACTTAGCTCCCTTTCCCTAGTTTGTTCATGTGTGTAAGGGAGGTATTGAACCTTTATCTAAAATTATTACTTGATGACTCTTCCCTCCCACCTTCCTTCAGCTTCCAGCCTTCTCTGCTGTGTCCCACTGCTGGCTCCTGTCTGTTAACACTGCCCTGTTCTCCTGATTTAGGTGTTCAACAATATTTTGCACAAGTGTGGTTTGCAGTGTGAAGGGGCCTCTGCTGAGCCCCAGAAACTGGAAGAGAAAGTCAGTGTGACTGCAGGGAACATGCCCCTCCAGGTAGGACTGAACTCCCTGTACTCCTGCAGCTGAACAGACCACAGGGGATCATTCTGTTCCCAAAAGCTCCTACAGCTCGTGGTTCTGTGCTATCATTGCACTCTTTGTCCTGGGACATGATGATAAAACCTTTCCACCATGAGCTGATTCATTTCAATCATATCCTTTGGAATGTGGGTAGTTTTAAACCTGGCAACTTTTTTGCTTAACCAGCTTATAAATAATGTAACAGAATGTGTGACACAAGTCTCCACCTAACCCTGGCAGTGATAAGAGCTGATTTTTTTTTCCCATCAGAAATGTGTGTTTTAACAACAGTGTAATTTAACTGTAGTTAATTAAGGGGGAGTTATGTGCTGGGGGCTGTACAAAGGCAGTCAATGTGATCCTCTACAAAACCTTAGTCTTTCAGTTTGTGTGTGGGAACAAACTATCATTTCAAACTATGATTTGTTGATAAATGATAGTTTGAAACCATCATTTAGGGTGTCATTCCGTTTGTTTCAGCTGCTTTGGAAATGCAGCTTGCACTGGGCCAGACTGCTGAAAACATCCCTTTGATTCCCATGTTTCTGCTGTGCAGTGCTTCATGAGAAGTGCTGCATGGGAAGAATTCCATGTATGGAGAGTGTATTGAGGGCAAAGCCACTGTCCAGAACAGGATCTGATGAGGATTCTTGTAATCCCACAGGATCTTTAATGAAAGCATTCAGCTGGAATTGCATTATATATCTCTAAAGGACAGGAGTTTTAGGAGAAGTGTTGTCTCTGGCCCCAGACCCTGTAACAGGTTTATGGTAGATCCAGACTCTGTGCAGTCACAAATAGGCCTGGCCCCAATATCCTGTGTCCCTGCTGGGAAAACCTGCCTGGCTCTTCTCTCACTAACTGCTCTTTCCCTCTCAGGAGCTGAAGGACATTGTGCTGTATTTATGTGACACCTGCACAACTCTCTGGGCCTTTCTTGATGTCTTTCCCTTGGCTAGTCAGACGTTCCAAAAACATGAATTTTGTTACAGGTATGTCTTGGAGTGCAGACAGAGCTTGTCCTGGCCATGTGAAAATCCTGAATGTGCTACTGTGTCCTGTCCTATTGTTAAATGAGGAGACAGATTTAATGCAGAGGCTGCTGGGTTCTCTCTGACAGGAATGCAGCGTAATAAATGCATGGATATAGGGATGTGTGGATTTTCTGTTCTATGTGTGTCATTATCTAGGAGTGATCCTAAAGCCAGGCATCCCCAACAATTTCCAAAGTCAGTACTTGGTGTGCTCTGGGAAGGGTGGAGGGGGACAAGTTATGGACAAAAAGAATTTCCTGATGTGAGGCCCAAAGCAAGGGAAGCAGAAAGTATTTCAGAGAAATAGTTCTTCAAGGTCTCAAAACAAATGTCTTTGATGTGATGCCCAAGTTTTATGCTAGAGAATATCAATGAGGTTTGGCAAAAGCTGAGTGGCTGGGACAGGGTGACAAGGCATGAGAGGTGTCGGCCTCAGGCAGTGCCAGGGGAGGTTCAGGTTGGATATTGGGAACATTTCTTCATGGAAAGAGCTGTCCAGCCCTGGCACAGCTGCCCAGGGCAGTGCTGGAGTCTCCATCCCTGGAGGGATTTAACAGCCCTGTGGATGTGGCACTTGGGGACATGGGGGAGTGGTGGCCCTGGCAGTGCTGGGAAATGGTTGGACTCGATGCTCTTGGGGCTTTTCCAACGTGAAGATTTCTGTGATTCTGTGAGTGTTGGGTCTTTGCAGGCTGTAGATCTGTGTTGGGGCTTTTTCTGGGTTGAGCAGATGATTCTGATCAGCACCAGCATGTTTCTCAAATGCTTTTCTTTCCTACCTCTTCAGAGACCTCTCTGTGATTTCCTTAGAGTGCTGCTCTTTGTCTGTGGTGTGTTTGCTTGTGTTTTGGGGCAAAAAAACCCAAATGAGGTGATGCTCATGGGTACTGCTGGTGAGGAGGGTTTGATGAAGTCAGCCATTTGTTCTGCCTTTTAGCAAATGATTTTTGGAACCTCAGCTGACAGGTACAGGTTTGTTCCCCCTTTGTACAGATTAGCTTCGTTTTATGAACTGGCAATTCCTGAGCTGGAATCTGCAATCAAGAAGAGGCAATGTGAAGATAACAGGTGAGAATTCCTGCAAAGGTTTCCTTTGGATCTTCAGTGAGACTTCCCAGGGCTTAGTTAAAAAAATCACTTCATGCTGCTTTACCCATCCCTGAGGAGCCTGACTTTTTCTTATGCTGCTTCAAAGAGCTCTGAAGTGATGACTTCTGTAATTCCAAATTTTTCTGGGCAGTGGGATGACGAATCATTTTTAGTGCTGTGTAAGAAGCAATTTGATGGGAGGTGCATTCAAATAGTAACAAAATGTGAGAACATGAATGATATCTCTGTGTAGCTTAGTATCACTGTAAGGCACAGGCTGTGCTGGTACACTGGGGGTCTCATGTGGGGAGCTGCCAGGACAATTGGGATTGAAACCAGCTTTATTTGGAGCATGGATTTTCCTTAATGACCATGAAATGTGTCTAATATCTGGTCTTTGCAGCAAGGAAATTATTCTCCTGAGATTCTTCTTCTAGAGGATTAACTCTGGCATAAAGATGTGTTACAGATTCTTGTGCTGGCACCAACAGTGTCTTTTGCTCTCTCTGAAGTGTTTTTGCTGATTTGTGGAGGAGGATTTCACACTCCAGGAAGAAGATGATGGAAGTTTTTCACATCCTAATAAACCAAGTCTGTCTGCAGCCCATCCTAGAGAGCAGGTATTGGCACTTGGCTCTGTGCTACTCACCAATTACTTGATTGCTGTGTGGGAGAAATTGTTTCTCATTTACAATTTTACTGGAGAAAACGAACAGAAACTGCTGTTTGTGTTGGGATTGTAGCCAAAGACTTGGCTAAAGTCAAATTCTGTTGTCCTGTGTATCAGAAGTGTTCCAGATGGAGCTGTTTGGTCCAGAATCTCTGTACTGAGCTGGGTTCAATGAGCTTTCTGACCCCAGTGTGTGGCTCGTGCAAACTTTGATCATGTGTAACACCTTGAGACCTGATAGTAACCTTCCAGGACCTGGAGGGCCCAATGGATGGAGAGAGACTGTTTATAGGGGCTTGGAGCCATAGGACAAGGGGAATGGCTTCCCACTGCCACAGGACAGGGATAGGTGGGATATTGGGAAGGAATTGTTCCCTGTGAGGGTGGGGAGGGGCTGGCACAGGGTGCCCAGAGAAGCTGGACATCTCTGGAAGTGTCCAAGGCCAGGTTGGATGAGGCTTGGAGCAACCTGGGCTAGTGAAAGGTGTCCCTGCTCATGGCAGGGGTGGAACTGGATGGTCTTAAGGTCCCTTCCCACCAAAAGGTGCATTGGAATAAGGTTTGGGGCCTCAGCAGAACCCAGGGCTTTGGGCACTGAGGTTGCAATGGGAGTTTGCTTGACAGGTGTTCTTGCACAGGTGAGCATAAACTTCCTGGAAAGTTCACTGGTGTAATCCCAAGACATCAGGAAGGCACAATTACAAAAGCTCTACACACCCTTTTCTGCTCACTACAAGTCTGAGACATCAAACTATTTGTAAAGTCTGTCTGAAAACTTGTAATTCTAAGTGTGATACAGCTTTAGGTCTAAGTGCTGAAATGTTTGCTGAAGCCTTAAAAACCACTTGCTTCCATTTGACTCTTTGCTCCTGTGAAAGTCAAATGTGGCCTGAAATCTCTTTCCAATGGGGCTTTCCCTTGGTGTGTAAATGTGAGTGGTTTGGCTGGTGGGGTCAAACCTTGGCAGACTTACCTCTGAGTGTTCACTGTGCTGTGTTTCCTGCAGCTGTGAGAATATTCAGCCATTTATTGAGGAATTTCTGCAGATCTTCACCTCGGTGCTTCAGGAAAGGAGGTGAGTCTGGCTGACAAGAGGCCCGAGGGGGGCTCAGCTCCTTCCTCTGTCATTCTTTACAGCAGAATTGCCTGAGGCAGCATTACGAGGCATTGGGGAGTCAGAAATCATTGTAAGTTGTTGGGAGAAGTGCAGTGAGAGGATTTCTGCCTGCAGCACAGACCCTGGCACTGGGAAGTGCAATTCTTCACTCCCTTTAATCCAGCCTCTCAAAGAGGAGAAGAGCAATTTAGCCATTAGCTCCCTTGACAAGTTAGGCTGTTATTACTGATCTTGCTTTCCACCTGGGCTGACCAGACCAGAAAAATATTAAACACTAATGCTGGAGATGCAAAGGAGGTGGCAGAACTGGGAATTCCATCTTGTCCTCCTGCCCATGCTGGCATTCTGAGCACGTTCACATGGTCAAGCAGAGATTTTCCCTGTAACGCAGCCCTGGGTTCCAGCCCTCACACCTGAGGAGTGTTGCAGTGGTGTAGAGGGACCAAAATCAGGCATGGCTGGAATCCAGCATTGAGTGAGAGGTTCTCTGTTCCTACCTGAGCAAGGAGGCAGTCAGGCAGGCACAGTAATGGTAATTGATTGAGCTCCACTGGTTCAACTTGCTCCTGTGTTTTCAGATTTCTCCGTGACTATGACGAGCTGTTCCCCGTTGAGGATGATGTGAGTCTTCTCCAGCAGGCATCCTCTGCACTGTATCCTTGGCCTTTGCACACCTGGCTGCTCTTAAATTCCTTCACACCAGGGGCATTTCTGTCTCTGGTTAAGCTGCATGACTGGCAAGGAGTACTGGAAGCTTTCCTTTAACAGAAAAAAAAGGAGAGAGGGGAGTTGTTGCCTAGAGAAGCTGAGGCTGCCCCATCCCTGGAAGTGTCCAAGGTCAGGTTGGACGGGGCTTGGAGCAGCCTGGTCTAATGGAAGCTGTCCTTGCCCATGACAGGGGGTAGGACAAGAGGAGCTTTTAGGTCTCTTCCCACCCAAGCAATTCCATGGTTTTGTGAGTGTTGATGTAGGCACAAATTTGGACATCGCTGACAATCCCATAGTTACTTCAAGGTGATCCCTGAACATGTGCATCCAGGAATATCCTTAATGCTGTGCTCTTAGAGATGAGACCAGGACAGCCTATATCCTCCAAGCAGTGGAAAGTGCCTGGGAAGGGGTAGGCAGGAAAAAAGGACAAGCTGTTAAAGATCCAGCACCATCCAACGGAGTTTCAACAGTAGCAGAGAGCACCCCTGAGGACAGGGAGGATGCGGGGGCTGCATGTGCCCTGGAGGATGAGGTGGGTACAGCTCTGCTCTTCCTGGGGGCTCTGCTCTTCCTGGGGGCTCTGCTCTTCCTGGCCTTCCTCTGTCTATAAGGACAGGCTTTATTTGCTCAGCTTTGGGGACAACATGAGATTTGGTGTCATTTCTGACCTTTGCTGGATCTCCATGCAGCCTTGGGAAATGAGAACTGAAGCTACACCTGAATCCTGAGTTATCTCTGAGCAAATTGCTTCCAGCTCCCATGGCTTGGGTTTTCCCTAGCTGGGGATTATTCAAATACTCTGCTTCATCCCTGCAGTTCATGTGCATATTTTTGAAATGCAGAGCTCTCATGTTATTTGAGGAAGGGATTCTCCAGGGTGTCCTTGCTGACTCAGGGACTGGCAAAAGTAGCTGCATGCCCAAATCTGTGTCAGAAACCTTGTGTAGTTTAAACAGCTGATTCCTCTTTTGGCTCCAGTCTTGGACTTGTGTGTTTAAAGCCTGACAGCCCAGAGTGCTGCTTTCCCTGCATTTCTGTGCACACTGCCTGCCCTCAGCTCTGTCCCTCCCCAGTGCCCACCAGTTGTGTTTGGTGTCCGCAGTGTGCCGGCGCTGCAGCTGCGCCCATCGCCTGCGTGTCTGGTGTGGAGCTGGACTCCCTGATCTCCCAAGTGAAGGATCTGCTGCCAGACCTTGGAGAGGGATTCATCCTGGCCTGCCTGAAGGAGTATGGATATGACACAGAGCAGGTGATCAACAACATCCTGGAAGATAAGCTGGTGCCATACCTGGATAAGCTGGACCGAAGAATGCAAAGGTGTGGGACAACCCCTGGTTGTTTGTGTCTCACTTAATTGTTCTCACTGAAGGCTCAACACTTTTAGAGCTCTAAGAATTTGCATATGTGGGGTAGAGAACTGCAGTGAGAGCTTCTCATTGTCATCTGTCACCAGTTTTCTGCCCTCTTTGTGCTCCTGCAGAGGAGTGGGACCTTTGCTGCTCAGTGTTGGAGTAGAGCAAGTGCTGGGTTGTGTTTTGTGACAGGACAAAACCACTTGTACATTAAATGCTAGAATAGAATAGAAACAAAATAGAATAGGGGTAGAATAGGAATAAGAATAGAATAGAAATAGAATGGAATGGAATGCAATGGAATGCTGGGCAATAGAATATGTTGCCTTCAAAAGTTATTTTGCTGCAACGTTTGTTGTCACAGGTGTGAAAATCCCAGCTGTCCTGCAGGAGAGGGCATCTCCAGAGAAGCCAGTTCAGCTGGAATTCAACCCACAGGGTCAAATATGGTCATTTAACAGGCTGCTGTTTTGTGAGTGAAGATATGGCAATTCAGATCCATTTTTATGCTCTCTCTGACAAACTTGCCAGGCTTGTCCTGCTTTGCTGGATTGGACAAGGGATGGAGGGTTTATAGCTGGTGGCAGGATTGAGATGTTGGAGTTTGTCTGCAGCTGTGAGTGTGTGTTTGTGCTGCACCAGCAGTTCCTGACAGAGCATCAGGAAGTGAATGTGCTGTTTGTTCACATTTCATGGAGTTATGGGCAGACTGTCTCACTGTTGCATTAAAGGAAAGCATCTTTATCGGAAAAATGATGTAAAAAAAATCTTACTTTTGCAACAATCCTTGTGTTCCTGCAGTCAGATCTGCTGACTTTGGCACAACTGGTGCAGGACGGGCTTTAGGAAGGATTGGTTTTTCTGCAAAGCCAGCAGTTCCACAAGATAGAGCTGGATTTTTTTCCTTCCTGCCTTTTGCATCTTGAAACAGAGCTGCTGGTTCGATAGGAAATGTCGAATTCTGACCCCTGCTGATTTATAGGGGAGCACAGCAGCATTGCAGCTGCCCAGCTGAGCTGTCTGCACCACCAAAATGAATGTCAAAAGCACAGTCTTTTGACTTACAAGTTGAACAAACATAAACCTGGAACCCTGAGAAAGATTTAACTAGGGAGATAAATATCTTGAAATCACCAGCAACAAATTATTGGAATTTTTTCCAGCCTGTAATTCATCACACTTAGTGTTTGTCTTCATTGAGTCGCTGTGTTGAGACCAGGCAGTCTGTTGAATATTCTGTTGTCTTGCATGATTTGATAGACTCTGAAATGAACAGAAGAATTTTCTCTTGCTTCTCTGTGAGTTACTTTAGTTTCCCCTCAAATCCAGGCTTTGGGAAGTGCAGTGCTTGTGCCAGAGCATGGCTGGGAAGGGAAGGGGTTCTGCCCTGAGACTCAGCCAGCACCTCTGGGTGTGCTTGGGATTGTTTTGGAACTGACAAAGGGTAAACCAAGGGCTTAGGGAAGGGAGAGGATTTCTCTTCCTCACTTCACTTTTGTTTTTATTCTCTCTCCTTGTTTTTTAACAGACAGCTGAAGCCAGACCCTACCCCTCTGGTCAGCTCTCGCTATAACGTTTTCCAGAACGATGAGTTCGATGTTTTCAGTAGGGATGCAGTGGATGTGTCTCGGATCCAGAAGGGCAAGAGGTGAGTGTTGGCACCCAGTCATTAACTCTGCCTGTCAGGAGGAACAAACACCTTGGAACCTGCTCATTTATCTCTCCTAAAAACCTCCTGCAGGAATGTTTTGGCAGGGGGGAAAGGCTTATCAAAAATGTTTCCCACCTGTTTTTCTGGGAAAGTATAGTGAAATATTATGAGGAGGGTGGTTTCACTTAGTGTTTTTCCTAATTGGCTTTCCTGTGTCTGCTGCTGGAGATTGCTCTGCCAAGCTCATTTGTAATGTCAGGCTCTTGTTCCTTGGGCTTAATGTTAAACTTGCACTGAACAACAAACCTTGAAAAGCACCATCCCTGAGCCTGGGATTGTGACTCAGAGCTGAGAATAACTAATGATTTGATTTAGAGCCAAGGGAAGATTCAATATCCATCTACTTCAACACCTGGTAACATTCAGTGCCTTAGACTACTTCTGTTGTTCCTGCTGCTGTAAAGCTTTCTGCAGAAGGGCACTTGGACTTGTGGAGTAGTTTGGGTTGGGAGGGACCTTTAAAGGTGATTTAGTCAATCTGCCTGCAATGAGCAGGGATCCCCCTGCCATGAGCAGAGATTTCTACAAAACCCCGCTGTTTTTCACTTTGCTCTCTGCCTAGCTGGGTGTGTGGTGCTGGCTCCCACTGATGTCAGCTCTATAGCATGGTTCCCTTGTTCCAGATTCTTTTAAAACATATCACAGAGTCATGGAATGGTTTGGGTTGGAAGGAACTTTAAAGCTCATCTTGTTCCACTCCCTGCCATGGGCAGGGACACCTTCCACTACAGACTTTAAATACCTCCTCTAACCAGCCAAGTGTGATCTTAATGCTGGGATGTGTTTACACAGCAGATAACTAAAAGTCTGGCTGGAATTGGAGCCACATGACCTGAAAGCTCCCAGTTAAGGTTTTGGTTGCAAAGTTATATCAAACTCTAGGAGAAAACCATTTTTGTACCCAAGTCCAGTGGCCCAGCTCCTCAGAGCAGTGTCACAGTGCTGAGCCTGTCATGGCTGAGCAAGAAAGGAATCTCTTTTCTCTCTGGCCAAGGCCATGACTTTTGTTGTGTCTATAGCTGAGAATTCACAGATTTCTCCACCTTTCTCCTCATAGTGGTGCCTTGCTGTGTGAGACAGGTGCATTGCACAGGTGTGCTGGGTTATCCCTGATTCCCAGTGCCTTGCACAGGTGTGCTGGGTTATCCCTGATTCCCAAAGCCTTGCTGGTTATCCCTCTTTCCCAAAGCCTTGCACAGATGTTCAGGGTTATCCCTATTTCCCAAAGCCCTGCTGCAGCAGCTGGTCAAGGCCAGAGAGCACCGAGTTCAGCACAGAGCATCCAGGGGCTGGAATATCCTGCTCGGAGCTCCCTCTGCAGATCACTTGGAGAGCTTTGGAAGCTGTAAATCATCCCTGAACTGGGCCCTGGGATGTGCTCCCATGGCACTGCCATCCAGGGGTGCCTTCTCTCCACCACCACTCCTGGAGAAGTTCTCCTCTCTCCTGCTGTAGTTATGTGACCTCTTGGGATTATCCTCTTGCTGCTGCTCTTCCTGGTGTCGTTTGCCTCTCTTCATTTGGGAGAACCCTGCAGGACTCCAGACATACTAGCTGTGGTTTGAGTAGTTTAAAACCTGGAGATCAGCAATGCCCAAAGATGACCATATCCAACTGAATCCAAGGAAAAGCTGCAGTACCTTGTCTCCAGGATTTAATATTCAGCAGTGATGGTTCACCCCAGTGTTGGGGTAACAGGGCTCTCCAAGCTTAGTGTGAGATCTGCTCTGGATTTGAATTGTATCAAATACTTAAATTTTTTTTCTGCTTCTAAATACCTTTTGTTCACCAAATTCTCATGTGGTCAGGGTGCTGTTGCTAAGCCTGGTGTCACCATAGTGCCTGGAGAGCCAGAGCAGGTTGTTCTGGCCACCCTCAGCATCAGCAGTTTGGGACAGGGATTGTCCTTGAGAAAGAGATCCAGCCAGGATGAGGAGGGAATCAAACACAAGGAAATGAATGTGCCAACATAGACTCTGCTCATCCTGAAAAGTGATGGCACTTGTCTGTGCCTGTCCAACCCTAGCTGTCAGCTGAATCTCTCTCCTGAAGCCAGAGTATGTCCTGAGCTCCATGGGACTAGAGGAGCTATGCCACTGTTTTTCCTGGGATTGGTGCCCAGACCATTTCATGCAGCTCCTCTGCAGTCATCAGACCAGCTCGACAGGAAGCAATTAGCAGGAGCTGGGTTCAGCCTCAGCTGAATTCCCACAGGAGGTGTTATCCCAGGGATCCTGGCATGGGTGAACTCACCACATGCTTGGGAGGGCATTGTGCAGGCAGTGAGTCATGGCAGAGAGGAACCACCTCCAGCTGTAAACTCCCTTTGTTTGGAGATTCCGAATGAAAATCAGGGCTGCTGGATCACATCCCCCCAGCCTTTCCCTTCCTGAGTCACTGCCCCTGCCTTGGACAGGTCCTTTCTCTGATAAAATCCACTGATGCTGGGTCCTCCTGGACTCGGGGGCTGCAAGTTGTCCTGGGAGTGCAGGACAGTGGAATCCCCTGTTGCTTTGCTGTAAATATGTACTTGGCTGGTCTGAAAAATGGGACTTCAGAGCTTATGCAGTTTGAGACACTCAGCAGCTGCTTTTTAATCCCTCTATTTCTTGCTCTTCCCTTCTTTAAAATGACTATAATTTACTTGCTTTCTAAATTTAAAAAACAAGCCCTTGCAGTGCTCCCAGAAGTTGAATCACAATCACTCTCTACTGTTTTGTTCTTTGCCTTGGGAGTTGTGTTTATTCTCATCCTCAGCTGCATTGGTTATTTTTTGGATCTCCCCATGTACATTTGCCCTTTTCCCCTCATGTTTGTGCTCCATGCACCTTGGCCAAGTTTCATCTGGAATAGAATTGCATTTGGCCTCCTGTGAAAAGCCTCCTCTCTGTCTGAAGTGATGGTGGGGGTCTCCAATTCCTGCTACTTTTTAGGGGCCAAACAGCCCTGATAGAAATGACCCACCCTGGATCACTCCATCCAGCACAGGAAGGACCTGGAGCTGCTGGAGTGAGAGCAGAGGAGGCACCAGGATGAGCAGAGGGATGGAGCAGCTCTGCTGGGAGGAAAGGCTGGGAGAATTAGGATTGTGCAGCCTGAAAAGAAAGCTTTGAGATGACCTAAATGTGTCCTTCCAGGAGCTGAAGGGGCTGACAAGAAAGATGGAAGAGAGACTGTTTACAAGGGCTTGGAATGACAGGACAAGGGACAATGGCTTCCCAGTGCCAGAGGGCAGGGATGGATGGGAGATTGGGAAGGTGGGCAGGCCCTGGATCCCTGAAAGTGTCCAAGGCCAGGCTGGACCATGGGGCTTGGAGCAGCCTGCGACAGTGGGAGGTGTGAGAGTGGAGTAAGACGAGCTTTAAGATCCCTTCTTGCCCAAACCACTCCCTGGTTGTATAAATCAGCAGGCCAATAGGTGGGGTAAGGAGGACCTGTGGCATTGAGGATGAGGCTTGCATTGCTTCACATTCCCCTGACTAATGGGGGAAAATCAGCCTCAAGGGAAGGTTTTGACCCCTGCCTTTTCCTCCTGTTCCTGGATAGGAGGGAGAAGGACACCACCCGGAGCCTGGTGAATGACAAGCGGCTGGTGTCGGAGCAGAGGCAGCGCTACAGCCAGTACAGCGTGGTGCTGGAGGAGCTGCCCCTGGAGCCGGGAGCGGCACAGCCCTACGAGGACTACGAGGACGAGTACGACGACACCTACGATGGGAACCAAGTGGGCGCTAACGACGCTGACTCGGATGACGAGCTCATCTCCAGAAGGTGAATGCTGAGGGGAGGGGGAGGGAGGGAACTACGGGAGAAATTCTTTGGCTCCCACAAACCTGGGAAACGCGGCTCTGGGCTCTGTTCCTCCAGGGACGACCTTCAAACGACCCCTTTCTCTGTTTTCACTGTGGTGTGCAAGGAGGAAGGTTTGGGTCTCCCTTCTCCTGTGGATAGAGAGTGTTCCCATGGCAGACTATTCCTTGAACATAAAGTGATTGCACCCTTGAGGCAAATAACCTCAATGAAAACTGGCTGTACATAAATACAAACTAAATTCCTAGCCAAACAGTTCCTAAACTTCAAGAATGTGTTGCAAAGGAAAACGGAGCATGCCCAGGATGTTCTCCAGCTTCCACTCGACCATTGCCTCAATTAATCAGCAAATCCAAGAGGGGAATTTGCCGTGTGTGGAAACTTGTACTCAGCAGTGCCTCTCCTTAGAGAAACTACCCTGCAGCAGGGAAAAATAACTTGGAAAATCAGTGGAGCTGGGCAACCTAAAACTGCTGGTTAGCAAAGGAAAACTTCAAAATTTGGGAAATTTTACAACCAGCCTTTTCCCTGCCAATCCCATCTGGGTGTTGACAGCAGGAATTGAGTCCCTGATGGCTGCACAGCACTCTGCATCCTGACTGACAGCTACACACAGTTAGCATTGGGGAGGCAAAGGGTTAGTGGGGGTGGAGGCTGGAGAATATTTATTTTAGCAAATATGTGGTTTAAAAGCTGCTTTAACATTTCTGAAAGTGGCCTTTTGAATTCTGATGTATTATGAAGATGTCACCATTCCTAACCTCAAACCAAATAGAAGCTTTGAGGTCTTTTGTCTCTTTTCCCCCCCTCCTAAAATGTTGAGAAGCTTCAATTTAAATCCTTTTTGTGTTTTTCCTGTAAGAATGTGGCACCCAGGTGTTTTCCCATCTTTCAGGTCTCACTGCCCCTAGAAACAATTAGTGGATGTCACTGCTGAAAACTGGATCTGTTGGTTTGACATAACAAAAGCTTTTCTGGTTTTACATTTATTTCTTTGGCAGTGGAATGGTGGCTCTGAATTCCAATGGAATTTAAACACAGACACATATTTATGTTAAAGAAGAGTTACAGGCATGTGGTAAATTCTTCCTCCACCCCCAGGTCCTTTGCTCTGCACATCCAGAGTGATTCATAAAGCCTGATTAATTTCTCCAGGGATTTCCTCCTGTAGGAAGCTGGAGCACAGCAGTGGAACTGGGGCTCCCTGGACAGCCCTGACCAGTCAGAGGGTTTGGAGCACAGAGCTGGCTGAGCATTAATGGTTCTGTCCAAATTTGTCTTGTACAACAGATGCTTCCTGTCTGCTGAGCTAAAGCCTAGCAAAGGATCCTCCTTAATATTGCCTTGTGGCTATGTCTGGATGCCCATTTCCCAAAGGAAGCAGTTGTTTCTGTGGAGAAATTCCTTGTGAGGTTTTAGGGTTGTTTTTTTTTAAACTATTATTATTATTTTCAGTGACAATTTCATAGCGAACATTCCCCAGTGGAGAGTATGTGTTTGTTAATTGCCCATAGGAATGTGGCATTAACTCCTGGGTCTCCTGGTTATTTTTATCTAGGAAAATGAAGTCCATGAAATCTGTAGAGCCTCATCTTTTTAAGGACATAATGCAAACCAAAAAGGATGTGCTGTTCAGAGAAATGTTTGGGGCCATGCTGTTTTCTTTTCTAACTATTTGTGTCTTAATTCCCAGGCCATTCACAATTCCTCAGGTCTTGAGACCTAAAGGACAGGAGGAAGGACAGGAGACAGAGGAAGAAGATGAAGAGGAGGAGGAGGAAGCTGAAAAGGAAAGAACTAAGGTGACATTTAGCTGGAGCTGCATTAAGGTTTACCACATTTCTTCCCTGTTTCACCTGCAGGTGATGTGGAGCAGATTTCCTATTTCAGAGAGGGAATCTTTGAGCAGCAGCAGGGACTGAGCTGCTATTCAGTGGCTGCTGGGCTGTGATGTGTCCCCAAGGACAGCTCTCCACTGCTTCCTGGCCTAGCTGCTGGAGCAGTGACACTTCCTCTGTGGGGAGCTTTAATCTGCTTTATCCAGAGACAGAGAGTGTCAGCAGAGCACTCTGAGGGTCACTGACACTCCATTTCCATGGATGTGTTGGGAGTAGCCATGGTGTGGGAAGCTTTTCAGGCAGGTTTTGTGCCAGGTGTTGTGTTTAGAGCCCCTGACACCAATCCCAGTGATCTAGAGGTAATGAACCAGGAATTGACTCTGTTCCCAACAGCATCCTCTCCTCTCCAGGCTTGTGCATGGTGCAGATGAGTTTCCTGACCTGTTCCCTTGGCTCCTTGCAGGACCACTTTGTGCAGGACCCGGCGGTGCTGCGGGAGAGGGCTGAAGCCAGGCGCCAGGCATTCCTTGCCAGGAAGGGGTAAGCAAGGATCTCCCTCTGCCTCTGCAGCTGTTTTGCTGCTAATTGGGATTGTTGAGGGTGTTCCTGCTCCTTGACATTCCTGTGTGTCAGAGTACTACCATAATGGGCTGAACTTCCTCACTCACCCTTTCCTTTACTGATGGTTGTTTTATCCCCTTGAATAGGAGTAGGCATGGCATGGGATCATGGAGTGGTTTGGGTGGGAAGGGACCTTAAGACCACCTTGTTCCACCCCCTGCCATGGGCAGGGACACCTTCCACTGTCCCAGGTGGCTCCAAACCCTGTCCAGCCTGGCCTTGGACACTGCCAGGGATCCAGGGGCAGCCACAGCTGCTCTGGGCACCCTGTGCCAGGGCCTGCCCACCCTCCCAGGGAACAATTTCTTCCTAATACCCAATCTAAATCTCCCCTTTTTCAGCATAAAGCTCCCCTTGTCCTGTCACTCCAAGCAGCAGAACCCTGTGCAAGACAGGAGCTTGGAGAGCACAACTTCCAGAGCTCCAGCAGCTCCCACAGGGATTTTGGGATGGTTTCATAGCTGTTTTCAGCTGATGGGCTCAGTGTGTGGAAGGACACAGTGCTGGTGTGGCTGATGCTGCTCCTGGGCTGCTGAGGGAGCCCTGGGATGAGCCGAGCCCGAGGCTGAGCCCCTCACACCCTGGTGTTTGTGGGGATCTGGGATTTTGTCCCCAGGAGGGCAGGGTGCCATTGTGATGTCCTTTCTGTGTGTCCTCCAGGCACAAGCACGACAGCTCTGCCGTTGTTGGGAATGCCAAGGGCCAGGGGCAGAACCGGGAGACGGTGCAGGAGCGCAGGAAGAAAGAAGCCAACAAAAGCACCAGAGCCAACCACAACCGCCGGGCCATGGCCGACAGGAAGCGCAGCAAGGGCATGATCCCCTCCTGAGCAACTCCTGGGGCAGGGCCTGCACCATCCCCAGGCCCCTGCACAGGAGGAGGCTCTGTTTCCTCAGCATTCCCTTTGCTTAGGGGATGGATGTTGTGTGCAATACCTGGCACCTGAGCTCACACGGAGCTGCATTCCCTGTGGGAGTGCTGCTCGTTCCAGGGAAGGAGCTGCCCTGACTGTGTGTGCCAGTGGCTGCACCCAATACATGGCACAGGCTGCAGCAGCCATTCCTGCCCTTTTGTACTATTTATAATTCGCAGAGTTTTATTTTCTTACTGGCCCCTTGTGCCCTCCCTGCCCACCTTGGAGTGGGCAGCTCTGAGAGCATGGCTTCCATGGACATGCCTTATCCTGAACTTGAGTTACAGATTGTCCCAAGTTGGAAGGGACCCACAGGGATCATCCATCCCAGCCCCTGTCCCTGCCCAGACCCCCCAACAATCCCACCCTGGGCATCCCTGGCAGCACTGTCCAAGCTCTCCTGGAGCTGTGGCAGCCTCGGGGCCGTGCCCATTCCCTGGGGAGCCTGGGCAGTGCCAGCACCCTCTGGGGGAAGAACCTTTCCCTGATCTCCACCTAAACCTCCTGACACAGCTCTGTGCTGGCAGAGAGAGGCTCAGGCTTTTCCCACTGCCACCAGACCCACAGGGGTTCAGGTGAGTAAGACCTTATGGACTTCTGTCCCTTGAGTGAGGCCTGTGAAAACAGATGGTACAAATAAAAGATGTAGATGTCTTAGCTGGTTTTTTTAGGCCTTTACAGACAGTATTGATGAACTCCCTGGTATCTAATTAGGCTTTGCTTGGTTAATTTACTGGTTAATGTGCCCTGAGTGCCATCTCCCCACCATGCTGTATTTTCTTGCACTGCAGGAGTGCCTGTGGCTGTCACCCCCACAGTGAGAAAATCAGCCGTGGGTTGTGCTCCAGGGCAATCCCAGTGCTGCAGGAGCAGTGGGGTGGTAAATGAGTAGTAGGGTGATAGTAAGGTCCACACTTGGTGCCTAGTGTGGCGCAGAGGGCAGGAATGTGACTGGAGCTGCTGTGGGGCTGTTTGCAGAGCAGCAGAAATGCAGCAGAATGGCCACTGCCGTGAAATGAGGGGAAGCCCTGAGTGTTCCAAGGAGATTTTTCTTTGCCTTATCAGTGCTGCCCAAACCTCCCAATGACAGGCATGGAAAAAGGAATTAAGTTTAGCAGCATCCCCAAATGCTGTATCCAGGGAAATCCCCTGCTGGGATAACGCTGCTCTCCTGCAGCTCCCGCTCTCTGCACCGATGGCTTCAGCTCCTCCCTGCTGCCCACTGCAGTGCTGTCCCCTCATCCTGTATTCAGCGTTGGTTCTTGCTGCTCAGAGCCTGCAACTCTCTCTGAGCTGCTCAGCCTGATGTGGAACAGCAGCAGAGCACAGGGAGCTGGCACTCACTCGGATTGGATTGTCCCAGGAAAGCTTAAACCTTTCTCTTCACCATCTCCATAAAGCACAGCTGGGACTGGGACAGCTGGAGTTGGCTTTGGCTCCAAAAACAAGCACAAGTGTTTAAGTGCTCGTTGTGTTTTCAGAGTGAATGTTTTACCCCCCTGGCACTCGTTTGCAAACCCAACAAAGCTGCTGTGAGCACTGGCTCTAATGGCTTCAGCTCGTGCTGGAATTCCTCCTGATTAGTGAAAATGGACTGAGGAGGGAGAGATGGGGCTGCTGGGCTGGGAAAGTGGGAAGAGGAGTCACTCAGGCAAATCTCCCTACAGCGACCTGAGAGCTGAGGAATTAACTGAATCATTACCTCCAGGAAGTGCCCAAATATTCCTTCCAACGTAGAAGTGTTTGACAGGGCCAGGCAGGACTGGGCTCTTCAGGGAGAAGGGAATGACTCTGCTCAGGCTGAGAGAGGGTTCAGGGGGAGAAACTGGATGATCTTTTAGGTCCCTTCCCATCCAAACCATTCCATGACTCCTCTGAGCCGCTGTTGGGTGGAACTGAGTGATCCCTCTCCCCTTGCAGCACTTTTCCTTGGGTCAATCGGGATGGAAGCAGGTGTGACACACAAACCTGACATCACTTCTGCTCCTCGAGCCATGGGAGGAGCCAGAAGGTACAGGAATAATTAGGAAAGGGATCCTCATCACCTCTGAAAGTTACAGCTGCATTCTCAGCCCAGCAGTGCAGAGCACATTTGTGTTAGGGCAGGGCTGCACCAGCACCTGCAGTTTTGCAGGGCCAGGCCAGGAACTTCCATCACATCTGAGCTACACCAGGTGCTGTGAATGATTTTTAACCCCCTTTTCTGTGGACAGACCAGAAAAAGCAGACAGCTTCTCACCCTTCCCAGGCAGAAGCCAAGGATTGTCATGAACTACAACTGGCTAAATGCTTTCAAATCCAGTTTAAGAGGCTGTGATTCCTGACAGTGCCTTGGAACTAAGGAACAGGGCTCTTTTTAAAGATTCTCTACCTTCCAGAGAAGGAGGAGGCACAGAAAGGCCACAGGATGAGTGAGACAAACACACAGACATGAGACAGGACCAGGAGTTTTATTTGAACACTGTAAGTCGAGTACAGCAGCAGAACTCCTTGAGTCCCCCTGGCTTCACATCGTATCAGGAGGTGGCTGGTAGTATCTGGCTCGGAGTTGTTCCATCAGGAATCCATTCCCAGTTTCAGGAGGCTGAATCCATCCCTGCAGTGCCTCTTGCCACCCCAGGCTGGCTTCTGCTGCTGAGCTGCTCAGTTCTCATACTTGTGCTTGATGTGTTTCCACAGTTTCTGCATGCAAAACAAGCAGAGGGGAAAAAAAATCAAAACTTTTTAGGCAGCTTCTCTGTGGGGCTGGGATAACAGAATCCAAAATGTAAATTATCCTGCCTGGGGAGGTAGTGATGAGTCCTGTATTGGATCTAGGGGATGCCCATGGGGGCTCCTGGTTTCTAATCTGGACAGAGAGGAAGCTGCAGAGATTCCCCTTCCCCTCTTGTGCTCTGGTTTAGTGGCCCAGAGACACTGCCTTGAATTCCCACCCAGACTGGAGAGGGCAGTTCTGTTCCTGCACATAAGGGATGCACAGAACAATCCTATTCATGGAATCTTGGAATGGTTTAAGTTGGAGGGATCTTAAAGCTCATCCAGTGCCCCCCCTGCCCTGGGCAGGGACACCTCCCACTGTCCCAGGCTGCTCCAAGCCCCAATGTCCAACCTGGCCTTGGGCACTGCCAGGGATCCAGGGGCAGCCACAGCTGCTCTGGGCACCCTGTGCCAGGGCCTGCCCACCCTCCCAGGGAACAATTCCTGCCCAATCTCCCATCCATCCCTGCCCTCTGGCAGTGGGAAGACGTTCCCTGTGTCCCGTCACTCCAGGCCCTTGTCCAAAGTCTTCTCATCTCCTGGAGCCTCTGTAGGCGCTGAATGGGGCTCTGAGCTCTCCCAGACCTGCCTCGGTATCCTCCAGTCATTATCCCGTCACTGCTGTACTTAGGAACCTAAGGACGATCTGACCCCT
>VWYP01029985.1:216499-243915 GCA_013400435.1 Pycnonotus jocosus
CGAGCCGCAGATCCGCGCGGGGCCCAGCGGGGCCGGCCTGACCTTCAGCGCTGGGCCCGCGCCCGGGCAGCCCCGGCGGAGCTTTACACAGCCCTTACCCCTTCGTTGAGCTGCTCGAAGAGCGCGTCCGCGCCCTGATCGAAGACGCGCTCGAAGAGCACCGCGCCCAGCACGACCGACAGCGCGAACGTGGAGGTGCGGCGGAACAGCGACCCGTATACCTGCCGCAACAGCGCCATCTTGGCCGCACGCTCCGCGCCTGCGCCGCGCCGCAGGGGCTGCTGGGGGATGTAGGCGGTGCTCTGTCATTTGTACAGCGTGCCAAGCGCCCGTGGAGCATGCTGGGAGTTGTAGGCTGCGCGCTGTGCCGTTTGTGACCTGCGCATGCGCTGTTGCCGTGGGGCATTGTGGGAGTTGTAGGCCGTGCGGCGCGGGCCTGGCCAGAGGTGGGTGAGTGTGGCCGGGGGTGTCGGGGGCTCCTGAGAGGGCTCCCTGAGGGGCTCGCTCGTCCCGTCCCTCCCGCCTTGTCCTCAAGCGGCCTCCGCTGGGCAACCCCGGGGTCTCGGCCCGGCTTTGTGCGGTGAAACCGGCCCGGCCGTGGCTGGGGCGGGACGCAGATGTCTCTGGGGCCGGGGGGCAGCGGGACAGGGGGGCTGATGGGGGCAGAGACACCCTGGGCTGGGCCAGCCCAACCCAGCCCTGCCCTGCCCCGCCCCACCCGGGTGTCCGGCCAAGGGTGACAGGAACAGGAAAGAGGCTGCGGTCACTGCCCTCAGCTCACCCCCGGAAGGTGGAGGTGGGAGGGGATTTGGGGTGTTTTCTGCAGTTTAGGGTTGCAAAAGGTGGTTGGTGTCAATGTTCGGGGGGTGGGGGGCTCATGGAATGGTTTGGTTGGAAGGGACCTTGAAGCTCTTCCAGAGCCACCTCCTGCCATGGCAGGGACACTTTCCACTGTCCCAGGCTGATCCCAGCCCTGGCTTTGGACACTGCCAGGGATCCAGGGGCAGCCACAGCTGCTCTGGGCACCCTGTGCCAGGGCCTGAGGACCCTCTGACAGCTGCTCCAGAGGCCTTGGGAGGAGTGGGACCTGGCCCCATGTGGCAGAGCAAAAGTGGGAATGTTCCCATTTGCTGCCTTCTCTTTGTGTCTCTCCTTTTTAAACTTCAGTGAAGGCAGAGCAATCGGGGTGACTCTAGCCCAGATGGGAGGGAGGTAGATTTGGGTTTAGGGAGGCAGAACAGGGGAATCCTAACACTGAAGCTGTTTCCCCACAGGGCTGTTGTTAAACAAGTATCTACGTGAAATTCCAGAGCAGGCCCTCGAGTGATGCTGCTTTGTTGTTTTGGTTGTCTCACCCACTCAAAAGTAGCACAAGGTCTGGCTGCAGAGTAATTTCTCCTGATTTATTTATATTTGTTCCCTCATGCAGTGACTGTGGAGATCCGTGGGATTTTTCTGGGTTAGGACAAGACCTCTGCTTGTTCTGGAAGCATGGAAGGTGCCTGGCACATTCCTGTATAGTGTGATCCCTTTGGAACCCCAGAATATCCCGAGTGGGAAGGGACCCACAAGGATCATTGATCCAGACCCCCCAACAATCCCACCCTGGGCATCCCTGGCAGCGCTGTCCAAAGGCTCCTGGAGCTCTGGCAGCCTCGGGGCTGTGCCCATTCCCTGGGGAGCCTGGGCAGTGCCAGCACCCTCTGGGGGAAGAACCTTTCCCTGCTCTGCAGCCTGAGCCTGCCCTGGCCCATCTCCAGCCCTGCCCTGGTGCTGTCCCTGGTCACCACAGAGAAGAGCTCAGAAGAACTCAGTTTTTATTTCTCAAATGTAGCTGCTCTGAGTTATCAAAGATGAATACCCCCAACTGCCCCTTACTTGCTGCCACCAGGATGGTTTGTGTGTGGTCAGGTTGGTGTTGATCCCAAATCAAGCTCTGGATTTCCAGCAGAAGGTGTCACTACCTGTGGCAGGGGGGGGAATGAGATGAGATTTAAGGTCCCTTCCAACCCAACCATTCCATGAGTCTATGACAGGACAAGGGGCAATGGCTTCCCACTGCCAGAGGGCAGGGATGGATGGGAGATTGGGCAGGAATTGTTCCCTGGGAGGGTGGGCAGGCCCTGGCACAGGGTGCCCAGAGCAGCTGTGGCTGCCTCTGGATCCCTGGCAGTGCCCAAGGCCGGGTTGGACATTGGGGTTTGGAGCAGCCTGGGACAGTGGAAGGTGTCCCTGCCCATGGCAGGGGGAGGACCTGGATGAGCTTCAATGTCCCTTCCAATCCAAATCATTCCATGATTCCATGATTTCCTCTGGGTGTAATGGAAAGCAGGATCTGTGCCTCTGTCATTGGGAGGGTGCTGGCAGGCTCTGCTGCCATTCCAAGTCTCCCCGCAGATCTGAGCCCATTTAAATTGGCAGCTGAATATCATACGCCTGACACTTGGATTTAATTAATTCACATCTGCCTGGGTATCCAAAGTGGCTGCAGTGGCCCCGAGCCCGGGCTGTGAGAAAGCAGGAAATTGAGGTCAAGGCCCAGCAGCCCCTCCCGGGGCTCGGGGCTCGGTGTGGAGAGCAGCACAAAGGAGGCTGTGCCCCTTCCGGGGTCACCTTCCTCCCTCTGCCTGCTAAAACACCCCGGAGAGGCTGAGATAAAATCTGCGGCTGATAGAGAGCAGCGTGGAGAGCTCTGACAGCAGCTGGAGAAGGGAAAATGTGGGATGGTGCCCGGGATATCTTGGCTGGAGTTGTCCCAAGCCCCTCGCTGTCACCTTCGAGGTGCCTCACAGCAGGGTATTGCTCACCCAACAGGGCTCCAGGAGACACCACCCAGCATTGCTGTGCAAATGGGTTGTTGGGGGTTTTTTTATTTGCATTTAATCAGGAAGACTTTTAAGCTAGCACAAAGCCTGGCTGGAAGCATTTATGGCTGCGGTGGGTCCAGGTCTGAGCTCCCTGATTCAGTTGCAAATCAGGAGCTGTAGATGCTGAGAGGAAACGCCAGGCTGAGGCAGTTCTTTATAGAACAGCTACATTTACTGTATTTCATAATGATTAAGATGGATTTAATTAGGAACCATCTCTGTTTTCAGCTGAATAATGCTCTTTGTTTACTGCTGGAGCCGTTTGGGGAGATGGAAATAGGTTGGAGCTGCTCAGAAGCAGCTTTTTACTCCTCTGGACTCACAGAGCTCTGGGAAGTGCTGGTGTTGCAGAGAGTTGGCAGAACCCAGCAAGGTATCTGTGCAGTGGAATCCTTGAAAAGATGGGAATGAGTGTTGGGTGTAATCACTGAAGGGGGAAGTCGCAGGGAGGATCTGATACTCCTCTGATTGCTTTTTACAATCCATCTGTCCCCTGCAATGGGAATTACTTGGAGGATTTGGGAGCAGGCAGCCGTGGGATGTGGGATCTGGCTGTCTGGAATCTGTAGGAGCTTTCTGCCCTGATTGTTGGAGGAGGAGGGGGGAAGAGCTTCTGCAATTATTGCTGTCGGGGTGATGAAAGAGAAAGTTTGAAATACGATTTCAAAGGCTGGCTGCTGCTGGGCTTCCGCAGGCAGAATTCCCTGGGAGATCTCTGGAAACTTGTGTGGGACCACTGCAGAATCTCATTTGTTTTCCCTGTTTGCAGCATTCTCTTCTGCAGAGATGGAGTGCAGGAGCCAGCAGCTGAGACAAGGAGCTTTTTGTGTCACCAGGAACTTTGGGAGACTATGGAATACCATGTGGAACAGGGATTTTTCAGTATTTAAAAGCAAACCCTGCCACTGGGCCAGACTTGTTCCCTCTGAATTCCAGCAGCCCCACTACAGTGCTGCAAGCCTGGCTGCAAAACTCAGGGATGCAAAGGATGAGGGAATTCATGGCTCCATCCTTGTTAAGCAGCACTTGGGTTTGGATTCTTAGGCTGGAGGAGGACGATTTCAGACCTCAAGCCCTGCAGAGCTGAGTGGGGATCAGCCATGGGCATGCAGGATTTGGGGTCCCAGCACACACGGCTGGGGTGTGGCCAGCCCTCAACCCCCCAGGAAAGAACCTCAACATGAGATTTCCAGTTCACTTGGAATATTTGAATATTTTACCTTCAGTGTGGAGGTTTTCAATGCAATTTAAAAATTTTCAGAAGGTATTCCCATCAAATGCAGCTTTGCTTTGACTTGTGGTGTGAGGCCTCAGAGATTTCCAGGGATTTGATTTGGAAGCAGCAGCAGTTCCTGGGAGCAGGGGAGGGAAGGGAATGAGGTGCTGGTGCTCCTGCTGGGAGGGATGTCTGGCAGGAGGCTTGGCAGCCCTGCCTGGGCTGGGCACGCTGGGCTCTGAGGGATTGCCTGGTGCTCTGCTCTTCAGGCTGAGCGGGAGGAATCAGCCTGGGGGCTGTGATTGATTCTGGACCCGTTTTATTTATAAAATCTTTATTTCTTGTGCTGGTCTCTGTGCCACTTTTTAAATGCATTCTGCTGTCAAAGTGTCAAAACCTGGAGAATTGCTTTTGGAGTTTATCTCCCAGTCCATCCATCTTTGCCATTCATCAGGTGCCTTTACATCCCTCGGGAGAGAGCTTGCAGCTCCTTCAGGGTGTTTGTTGCACCTCCATCAGGGACATCCAGTGGGGACAGGTGCCTGAAGGATGAAACACAAGTTGATCTCACCTGCACTGACAGTGGCTCCAGCCCCAGTGCAGGTGGGAGCTCCCAAATTCTGTTGTGATCTTAGTTCTGTACTGAGAGCAGACACACCTTGGAGCCATAGGCTGGGGAGGATGAGGAGAGCAGTCCCTGATGTACAGGAAAAAAGAGGTGGCTCAGTGGATTGTAGGAAATCTGTCTTGTAGTGTTTGTACTGCAGCTTCACACCTGCAGGACAAGTGAGATCAGCTTCTGGTTTATCTTTGAGAATAAAATGAGCTTTGCTGAGTTTCTTCCTCACCTTGCAGAGATGGACACAGGGCAGTTTCCTTCCTCTTTTGTATCAGCTCGTGGAGGTTGTGGTCAAAGGCGCCCAGGACCTCCAGCTCCTCCTGTTTGCACCTTGGATGGCTTGTGCTGCACCTTCCCTGGAGCCTGTGGCTCTCTGTTTTCTGTATCTGCACTCAGGGAAGGAGAATCCTTCCAGCAGAGCTGTTGTTGCTTCGGGTGACAGAGATAAATGCAGATCAGGCCTTTTCTCCAATGTACAGGCAGCAGATCCTGCCCCAGCAGTCTGTGATGGACAAGGATATAAACTGTTGGGTCTCACCTCTTTCTCTGTCTGCCAACCCTAAGTGATTTGAGTTGTCCTCCTTTGGAAGCAGGCGCTGTAAATCCTGGATCCTCCATTCCCATGGCTGGGCGCCGAGGAGCTGCCTGGTGATTCCAGGACATGCTGATGCTGTTTTTGCCAGGAGAGAGATGGGGAAAAGGTACTTCTGTGACTACTGTGACAGGTCCTTCCAGGACAACCTGCACAACAGGAAGAAACACCTCAATGGAGTGCAGCATCTCCGGGCTAAGAGGGTCTGGTATGACTTATTCCGAGGTGGGTGCTCCCAGCTGTTTGCCACTCCCTTCCTGGGACTGGAGAGGTGATGGATGAGGTGGGGAGTGGGAAGAGAAAATCAATCAGCACTGATGGTTTGTACACTCTGTGTGCCTGTGAATTGAGCACGTGGTGCTGCTGAATCGGGCAGTCTCAGAGGTGAAACCCTCGTGTGTAGCTCTGACCTGTCTCAGGACACAGTTCCAGGTGTGTTAGTGCCAGCCTGAGGAGTGCAGGGGGAGTGGGTTAAATGGGCTGTGAAACCATTCCCTGGGTGTCCCTCTGCTTCCTTCTGGTCCTTGACTGGATGGGGCTGGATGTGATGGGATTTTGCTGTGCCCAGGATCTTTACCTGGGTTCATCCCTTGTCTCCCCAGATGCTGCTGCTATCCTGCAGGAAGAGCAAACCAAGAAACCTTGTCGGAAGTTTCTGCAAACAGGTGAGGAGTTCTTAGGTGGAAAGAAGTGCCTGGGCTCCAGCAGCTCCTTCAGAGCCAGCCCAAGGCTGGAGGGAGGGGTTTGGGCCTGTGTCTGGCATCCAAGTGTGCTGGAGCCTGGGTTTGCTTGCACAAGGACCTCCTGTGGGTGGTTCTCATGGAACTCTGGCTTTTCCTAGAATAATTAAAGATGGAAAATACCTTTGAGATCACCAAGTTCAAATGTTGGTACAGCACAACGATGTTCACCATTAAACCATGTCCCCGGGTGCCACATCCACACACTCTTTTGAGCACTTCCAGAGTTGGTGACTGTGCCACCTCTCTGGGCAGCCCATTCCAATGCTTTACAACCCTTTCTGTGAAACAAAAGTTTCCTAATATGTAATCTAGGGAATTTTGAAACTGAATTTTCAAATCCCACTATTTCGTTCCAGGACAGTGTGATTTTGGGTCCAACTGCAGATTTTCCCACATGACAGAGCAGGACCTGGAGAAGCTGAGTGCCCAGGTTCAAGGTGAGTCCTCCAACAAGGCAATGTCCAAAGATCTCCTTGGAGGGAGAGTTGCTGCAGGGAGGTGTGAGAGGTTGTACAGGCTATGATCCCCCGCTGCCTGCACGGAGCCAGCCAAGCATGGATCCCTCCCTCCTGCTTCCCAGTGCTGTGTGAGCCTGGAAACGCTGCAGTTTGTCATATGCTCCCTGCTCTCGAGCTGCTGGCACAGACACAAACCTGGAGCTGAGCAGTGCTGTTACCACTTGGCAGCAAGAGTTTGGAGTGGCCTTCGTGAGCCCTCGGGGTTTTGTTCAGTCAGGGAATAAAAACTGTCAGCAGCAGAGGGCACTGGTACATCACGTCCCCTTAAATTTATGGATTTGATTTCCCCCCACCTTGCTGCTATTACCAGGGAGCTGCTGCTTCCACCCGTGGGAAGAGCTGGTGGGCAGAGCTGTCCTGCTGTCGGGCTGTGAAAGGGGTCCTGGATCCAGAAACAGCCTCTGCTTGGGTGGCTTTGGATGGAAGTGAAGTGTGAGCAGAGGGTGGATGGCAGCTGCTCCCTGCTGGGAGTTTGCAGAGCACTTTTGAACTTTCTCATTCTGGGACTACCATTCTTGGAACTACTTTTCTTTTAGGGAAGAGAGGTGGTAGCTCTGTTTTCTCCACAGGAGTCATTACTTTAGTGGTTAAAGAAAATGACAGAATCACAGGCTGGGTGGGAAGGGATCTTAAAGCTCATCTCATTCCACCCCTGCCATGAGCAGGGACACCTTCCACTAGACCAGTTTACTCCAAGCCCTGTCCAACCTGGCCTTGGACAGTTCCAGGGAGTGTGAGTGAGGTGTTGGTGAGAACCTGTGGAATGGCTGAAATCTCCACTGGAGATCATCTAATCCTAACCCTGCTGAAAGCAGGGTGAGCTCAAGCAGGATGCTCAGGGCCACGTTCAGTTGTGGTTTGAATATCTCAAGGCTGGAGATTCTGTGGGTGACCTGATCCACCGTTTGACCAGGTTCATAATAAAAGTCTGTAATTTATTAAATATTTAAATAGAAATTCCTGACAGAAATTCCTATGTTTTGAGTTGTGCCCATTGTTTCTGTACTGGGGAGCCCAGCACTGGGTACAGCACCCAAGTGTGGCCTCGGCATGGAGCAGAGAAGGATTCCTTCCCCAACCTGGTGTCCCAGTGTAGCCCAGCTTGGAGCAGCTCCCATGCCCACATCCTTGCTGGAGCCAGCTGTTGTTTTGCCAAGAGTCTGGCAAAGCCAGGCTGAAGTGTTGGAAGTGTGGGATGTGAGACGAGGGATGTGCGTGGGGTAGAGCCTCTTCTGGCCCTCAGAGAGTCCCATTTGGGGAGGAAGAGCTCAGGGGAGGCAGGGGGAGGCAGGCAGGCAGCACAGAGCTGTTCCAGGCTGTGCTGAGTCAGTGAGAGCCCCCGAGGTGGCTCTGAATCAATCTCTGAGTCAATAAAGCCACGGTGGGGACGGAGCGCTCCAGCCCTTCCCAGAGTCACCTTCCAGCCAGAGCCTCACCTTGACCCCTCTCTGCTGGGCTCCCCAGGGTGGCACAGAGTGACAGGCACAGGAACCTCTAGCATTTCCAGGCACTGCCTGTTCCTGCAGGAGAAGTGGAAGCTCTCTGGAGCGGAGCAGGGAAGGCTGGCAGCTCCTGTGTGCTTGGGCAGCTTTCCTTGCCAATTACACTTGTTATTGAGTATTGACTTGTGTCAAAGGGGTCGGTGTAAGTGCAGGACTGGCTGCTGAGAGCCAATTCCAGGGAGATTACTGGGAAACCTTGCATTTGTGTTCCCGAGTCAAACATTTCATTTACCAATTAGCCCTGAAGGAGCAATGGCCAGGGGACAGCAGGGGGTGCTTGGTTGGAGAGTTCAATCCTGCTTACCTCTCCTGTGGTGTGGCTTCGTGCATCACACAGACTCCAGCTCTGATCAGAGCGTTTGGAGGGATTTGGTGCAGGGAAAGGCTCAGGGTTTGGTGGAGGAGAGGAACAGCCTATAACAGAGAGGATGGAAGGATCAGACTCTGGCTGGTGAGTCATGGGGACATTCCAGCACTCCTTCAGCTGCCAAATCACTCGTGTCTCAGGTGCTGGGGCTGAGGGCAAGCTCGTGTGTGGCAGGGTGTGGAATTCACACAGGATCCTCCATCAATAATATCCCACATACATTCCCACTCAGTGTCAGGGTCTCTGAGCCATGAGCCATCCCAAGCCAGAGCCAGCAGGATTGGAGCAATCTGGACCAGGCTGCCTCTCACTGACCCAGCTGGGAGATTTTGGCAGGTTTGGAGCCAGGGGTCATCAAGGATTTGAGATGAACTGAGAGGTTGGAAGCTCCAGAGCCTTCCCAAGCCTGGGGTGACCATGCTGGGGGTGGCCAGGCTGATGGGGGATGCTCTCCTGGTGGGCCCACAGTGCTGGTTAACTGCCTTTTCCTTACCTCTGGTGGAGGCAAAGCCTTGTCTGACTGTTTTTTTAGCCCAGCTAAACCATGATGGCACTTTTTTATCATGTAAATATTGAACCTGTCTCTGAGTCCCTGTGAGTGAGTGAGTGGTGTTGGTAGCTCCGTGTCCGTGAACTCACCTTGATAATGAAGCATTTTTATCACAGCCAAAGGAAACATGACAGTATCCTTAACGTTTGGCCTTTTCAATGCTGGGAGTTCACCCTGTAGTTTGTGTAAGTTTTGGGGGATTAGGTAGGAAAATTTCTGCATGATTCCATGTTCTAGAACAGCTTGGAGCTTGGCCTACTTTGGCGTCAGCATCTCTGCACCCTGTAGAATATCCTCATCAAGAAGCAACAGTTTACACCTTCAGCAGGGAGGGAGCTCATATTCCCAGCTGTTCCCCCATCAAAGCATTAGCCTTCTGCATCTGCTGCATCATTCATCAGCCAGACACTTCCAGGCTGTCATTTTAAGTACAGTCGTGTCAGGAAAAGTCACTGTCAAATTGCCATCTCCTTGCTCAGAGTTATTGGCTCCCCACTAATCCGTGTCCCTGGTGCAGGCAGCAGCGACCTGGCTGGGCTCTGGTGACTCCAGCCAGCCAGGGCTGCCAGAGGAGGGCACAGCTGGTGAGTGTCCATGAGGTTGAAAGGATGTGAGGGACCCTGCTGGGGTGGCTGGAGTGCCCTGGTTTGCCTGGGCAGGGAGCGGGAGGAGCGCTCACACTGGGCTGCAAGGGCGCTCGCTTGTTTGGCTGCTCCCATTGCAGGGGCGCCTCAGCCTCATCTCAGCCACGCTCTGCTGCTGTTCTTATGCTCTGGAGGAGTTGGAGTTCCACATCATCCACCAGGGAGGCAGCTGAGGGATTTCATGTGCATCTCTTTGCTGGATGGGAACTGAAGGATTTGCTGTGCATCTCCTTGGTGGGTGACCCAGCCGTACTGGGGGCTGCATCTTTCACACAGCAATGCCTTTTGCAAGAAGAAAACCCATGGGGAGAGAAGATAAATGTGGACCCCACTCTGGCATCATTAGAGGCACTTCATGACTACAGATGCTCTTTTAATTGGCTGTAATTAGACTTTGAAGCAAACACCACAGTGAGGAGGAGGAGGAGAGGAAAGCACTTTCCCACCTGTCCAGCTGCACGGCCACATGCGGGGAGCAAGGGCTGGTAAAGGCCTTTCAGAGCTGCTTCTTGGAATAGCTGTTGGCATTCAGGGAGCATTTCCAAAGGCAGGGTGTGTTTGGTGGTCCCTGGATGGGATGTGTGTGTTCCAGAGGCATGTGGACCTCATCAAGGTGGGCAGAGCTGGAGAGTTTCCTGTCCCTGCTGATGTGTTTCTGAGCCTGAGGTTGGGAATGCTCTGGAGCAGCATCTCCTGGAGCTGTGAGAACAAGGAGACAGCTGGATATCTTTCTGATGTGGATACCTGGGGCCTCATTTGGGGCTGTGCGAATCCAGAGCAGTTCCACAGCATCCAGTGAACTTTTCTGGCTGGATCCATGAGTTGTGGCTACTCCGTCCCTGGTGTGGTACCCTGGGGCTCCCTGCTCTGAACAGAAAAGCTTGAGTTGTTTGGGGTCTGTTTTCTGTTGGGGCTGCAAGTTGGATGAAGAGGAAATTGCAGTGGTACAGAGAGGTGGGAGAGATTGTCTCCATGATTTTCTTCCCTGCCTCATTGAAGCTTCTCAGACACTGCTTGTCTGTCCCCTTGCTGAGGTGGGATGTGCTCAGGAGGTGGAAAAACGTGGAACAAAGGGAAATAAAGTGCTCAAGGTTGCCAGGTGAGTCTAACCCTGAGTGTGAGCAGTGCCCAGCTCTCCAGGCTGGGCTTCTTGCCTCCCCACCAGCTAGTAGGGATGGCCCCATGTGGCTCTGCTGGGGCTTTGATCCTTGGGAACAGCTATAGGAGACTGGAACATTCCTGTCTCCAACCTTCTTGGTGGGTTCAGAGCAGCACCTGGACATTGGGACCACAGCCCTTTCTGTGGTGGCACTGGGCACACCGTCACCCCGCCCAGCAGCAGCAGCTGAAAAGGCTGGATGACAAATTATCCATCTGGCTGCTCATTGTGTAGCACATCCCTGCCATCCTGATTTAGTATTCAACAGGCAGATGAATAATTGGTTGCCACCAGTAGGATGAAGTGATCCTTCACTCTGCCCAAGCACTATTAATTTCACACTCTGTCTGCAAAGGTATAATATTTTCCTTAAAACGTGTGACATATGGTGGATGGGTGTGGAGCAGGCTCCTGAGGGGCACAGCTGCAGGTGCCTTGGTCCCTAAATGGGATCAGGGGTCCCCCAGAAGGATGGATGAGCAGGGCTAAGGGAATGACACACAGCTGCCTCTGCTTCCTTTTTATTGTCACCAGGGTCTGGTTTTCTGAGTTCCCCGTTCTGTTAGGTGGGAAGTTTCCACTAGGCAGGAGATGGGATCGTTGGGACCATGTCCTCATCCCTGATGTGCTGGTAGGATTGTGGCTGTGTCAGGATTCCTGCTAAACCTTTTCAGCACCAGCTCCCTCCCTGCAGCTGCGGGGGACTGGGGAGCTTTGCTAACTGGGCAGCTGTGGATTTGTGCCACACTGGCTCCATGCCCTTCTCCCTAGGGGGTGCCTGTGGGCATCTGCCCCACACAGCCCTTCCAGACTGATTGGAGGGGTTGAAATCTTGGTTCAGTAAACAGCAGAGGTTTCCTACCACTTTACTTCCTTGTTCCTAACCACCATGAGAAACAGAACAAGGGGTAGTGGAAAGAGGGGACATTTAGGTTAGGTACAGGTTGGACTCAAAGGTCTCTCTTGAACGTGATTGATTCTGTAATTTTGTGATTTATGGAAGAAATCCTTCTCTCTGCCAAGGTGAGGCCCTGGCACAGGGTGCCCAGGGAAGTTGTGGCTTCCCCTGGATCCCTGGCAGTGCCCAAGGCCAGGTTGGACATTGGGGCTTGGAGCAGCCTGAGACAGTGGAAGGTGACCCTGCCCATGGCAGGGGGTGGGACTGGATGGACTTTGAGGTGAATTCCACCCAAACCATTCCGTGGTTCTAAATACAAGAACTTGTCCCCTGTTTCTCTCTGCCCTGGTTCTGCCCCTGGGCTGGTGACAGCTCTGCCTGGGCTGTGCAGGGGCTGGGGACACGTCAGGCAGGGAGCTCCTTAAGCAGCCCTGACAGCGGCTCTGGGATCTGTCTGCGGGCTGGAACACGCACCCGAACTGTTCAGACTCTCCCGGGCTGCCAAGGCTGCATCGATCCGGACACTGTCCCTGTCACTGCCACCTAACAGGGCAGGGGTGGCACAGCTGCTGCTGCCAGTTGGAGGGAGACTGCTCTGGAAATGGCTCAGGGCCAGCCGAGGCTGTTCCAGGCGAGGATGAGGGTGATCTGCCCCAGGGGGAGATGTCAGACTCCCCTCAGTGCCTGAACTGCCACCGTGCTGGTTTAGCTCTTGTCTCCTGCTCTGCCTGGCTGCAGCTGTCACCAGGGATGACTCCAAGCATCAGATGGCAGGAGGGCAGAGGAGGAGGAGGGGATGCCACATGCAAGGTGCACACTCCCCACCCTGTGAAACTGCAGGGTAATGAGCAGCAGGTTTAATGGAGTGAAAGGACAAGAGTCTGGTGGCCTATTCTCATGGCCCTCCCTCTCTCTGATCCAGCCCTCTCTGATCTCAATCCTTCTCTCAAGCAGGGGAGAAGAGGCTGAAGGAGCTGCAGAGGGAGGGAGCAGATATCCCACCTGGCACCATCGAGGACTGGCTGGACAAGAGAGCCCAGAGGCTGAGCGCAGCTCAGAGTGACAGGTACTGGGCACTGGGGGTCACCCAGGTGTGGGTGCAGAGGGGGATCCCACAGGAGGCTGGGATAGGGGAGGGTGCAGGGGGTCAGAGGTGCCAACAGCCCCAGGCAGTGCTCGTGAGGGGCAGGTGTGTGGATGCAGCCCTGCCTGCCCCATCAGGGCTGTGTGCACTGGTGTCCCCACGTGTCAGGGGACACACTTTGGGACACAGGGCACAGCAGAGGGTGCCCCTTGCTCTCTGCACAAACACACCTGGAAGGACAGAGCCGGTGCTGTGCTGGGTCATTAACGCCCGGGGTTCAGTGTCAGGAGCCTGCTTTGATCTGTTGACAGCTCCCCCATCCCCTGCCTGCCAGGGAGGGTGGAGTTGGCTCCTCCTCACAGTATCCATTCGGATTCGGCGCCGGCTGTTCCCTCGCTCACCTGACTGTGCCGCAGGCTTAATGGGATGACATTTGGGCAGGTGCCAAATCTCTCTTCTGTTCTTTCTGTTTGTTCCGTCCTCTCCGTGTTTGGACTGGGCAGGAGCTTCCTTCTGGTGCTTGTCTGAGCTTGTTGCTCTGGGATTGTTCTGTCCCTCAGCTCGGCTGCCCTTGGCCTTGCAGAGGTGCCCACATTCCTGTCCTCTACACTTCACTTGCCCCATTTTGTTTTTCCTGCCTGGGAATCTCTGGAACTTGGGGTAGATCAGCTCTTAGAGAAGATAGCCATCACTATTCCCAGAGGAATTTCCAGACCTACTTGGTCATACCCAGAGGAATGTTCAGACCTTCAGAACTTGGTCCCTGCTGCTTCCATAGATGCACAAAACAAATTTCCAGGATTGTTGCTCTTTTTCCAGCCTCCCTGTCCCTGCAGGCTCAGAAACCATCTGCTACAGGAATTAAACACCAACTATTGAAACTTCCCTTCCTCTCTCCAGCCTTGTCAGTGCCTCTCTCGATCATCTCTGTGCTCCCCTCGTGCCCTCCAGCCCCACATTTCATGGGACTGATTTTTACCAATTTCCAAAGGAAATGTAGAGCGTGGATTTCCATCAGAAAAGGGTCCAAGGCCTCAAAGCTTCTGAGATGCCACAAGTTCCATGAGTGTGGAATTGGGTAGAGGAGAGATCCCATTAACACCTTTAGAAAGGAAATATTCTTGACCTTGCTGACCACTGGACAATCCCTGTGGGACAGCCATTGAAAATGCTCCAGCTGTAGGTAAACCTTTGATAGAGCACTTGTAGCTCATGAGACCCCAGGGAACTGAGTACCCAGTTCTGCCTATTGATCAGCCCTGCTGCTCAGGAAACAGCTCATTAGGTAATGGCTCCACCTTGCAGCATTCCCTCTGTGCCATATCCACTGAGTGCTGGGGGAATGACACCAAATGTGTGTGTCCTCATGGTCCTGCCTCATCCTGGGCTTTGCACAATCCCCACTGAGGGGATAAACCTTGAACCAAGTGACTTTGCTCTGTGTTAGTTGCCTGGAAAATGCTCCTGGAAAACTACTCCTGTAGCTGGCTCTCGGCCACGGCCCCGCAGGGAAAGGAGGGTGCTGCTTCTCCCCGGGGTTATGTAAAGGAGTTTGATTAGATTTCTTCTGGCATAACAATTAAAAAGATTCATCAGGATCGGAGGTAGGGGCCTGAGAAGCTGCAAGGCTGCTGTCAGGGCTCGTGTGAGAGAACAAATGAGCTTCCTGCACTTGGGAATTAATGGAAAAGGTGTGTTTCCCATGAATTTAAACGTGCCCAGGTCTAGCTGGAGGCAAGGGAGAGATGGTTCTTGCTGCTGCACTTCTTCATCCCAGTGTGGTGTTTGCAGCAGCCTCGACGAGTAAAGCTGAGGAGAGGGGCAGGGACAGAGTGATTCCCAGGCCAGGGGTGGGGGAGAAGCCTCTTCCCTTTGCTGAAGGGTCCTCTGGTGCACACACCCTGCTGGTTTGGCAGCTCCTCCATTTCCGAGGGGTCCTTGTCCTATAGGAAGTGCACAGCTGGCTTGGGATTTGGGCAGCTCTGAAAGAAACATCTGCTGGTTTGGTTTGTTCTTCATCCAAGTCAGCTGTGTGAGGAGTGGGGATGGAGGGGCTGGGACCAGCCCTGCTCCCAGCACCTGGCAGCTGTGCCTGCTGAGCCCCTTTTGAGGGGCTGTGCTGCTTCCCCCACCCCAGACCGCCTCACCTCAGTGTTCCCACATGAGTTTTCAGTGGCACACACTGTGTTAGGCTGCTTGGATATGCTGGGAATTGTCACACAACTGTTCTGGTGCTGGATTTGGGATGGGGTGGTGAATGAACCTATTTGGTGATAACCAAAACCCTTCTCTTTGGGAGCTACTGGAGGGGCCACAGGGAAGCCCAGCCCCCAGCATGGGCTTGGTTTCAGGCTGACACACTGCTTCTCACCTCATCCCTTTCCATCTCCCCTCACAGTGCTCTTCCTGAGAAACCAGCACCATTCCAGTACCCTCCGGGCTGGCCACCAGTGCAGGAGCTGCCCCCATCCCTGCAGGCCCCTCCACCTGGGGGGTGGCCAGTGCCCCCCAGCCTGCAGTGGGGCTGAGGCAGTGGCACCCCCAGAGCCTGCCTGGGGCTGGCTGGGTGCCTCTGCTCCAGGAAAGGGACAGGATTATTTATACCCACTTTTATTTCAATAAACCCTCCTCCCGCCCGCTGCAGACTCTGCGTGTCGTGTTCTGCTCGCCCGTGGGCTGAGCCGCTCCCCTGGCTCTCTCCCTGCCTCTGGAACAGGGATCTGTGCTCAGCAGAGCTCCAGCCTTGCTCAGGGACTGTCTGTTGTCACCTGGAGCCAACGTTCCCCATTTCCTGGGCAGGATCCATCCCCTCAGATCACTGCTATCTGCCCTGCCTGCTCTCAGTCCAGCTCCATGCTGGGCTCTGTGATCCAGAGAAGGACCCAGGCTTTTAGAACTGATGTTTCATTTCCTCAGGTGTTTGTGCTGTGTTTGTTCCTGATAATTTCAGGATGTGACCCTGCTTGGGTCCCGGGTGCTGGAGCTCCCAATGGAGAGCCTGGGGAGCTTCCCTCAGCCCTGCTGTGCTGTGCTGGCAGTGAAGAGCAAGGAGGGAAAATACCCCAAGGTTTCTGCACAGTGAGAGTTTGAGTCGTCTCTCCTTGCTGGTGAAGCGTGGGGGGAGGGAGGCCCTTGGCTGTCTCAGGAAGGGAGCAGGGTCCTGCAGCTCCAGGGGCAAGGGGGAATCCTGTCCAGCAGCATCCCAGGAGGCAGCTTGGGTTTGTCCAGGAGGGCTGTGCCTGCTGCCAGAGCATTCCAGGTTTGGCTGGGCAGGGAAGTGATGGGTCCAGATTCATGAAGAGCACAGGCAGGAGCCAGCTGCCTGTAGCCAAATCCTGCCTGGATCGCTCCAGCAGGGCAGGGCTCCCACCTCGGGATGTGATGGCAAATTGTCACAGGAGTGTCAGCCCCATCCTGGGATGTGGCTGTGACAGGAGCAGGGACTGGATGTGACAGCAGCCTGGAAACAGCCTTGGCTGGAGCCTGGGTGAGCTCTAAGTCCAGGAATGTTTTTATCCTTCCAGGCAGGAGACCAGGGCTTGCTGGAGAGCAGGAGCACGGGGCTTGGGCTCGGTCCTATCCTCACTTCCACGTGCCTGGGTTAATAAGAGCACCCAGGTGGCTCCTCTTTGGGAATGGATGGGAGTCCCTGGAGCAAGGGAACCCTGTCCCCAAGGGCAGTGGGAACTCCCCAGGGGGTGTGGATGTTCCAGCTGGGAGCTGGACCTGCTCTCTCCAGGCTTGGATGTGCATCCCTATGGCCCAGCCCGGCAGAGGGGAAGAGTCCTGGGGAATGTAGAGAGGCTCCACTGCCTGGGGGTGACAGTGGCTGCTCTGCTGGTGGCAGCCAGGACACGCTCCCGGACACCTTCCAAGGCCACTGGCACCATCAGATCAAGGAACTCTCACTCCAGTCCCTTCCATGGATTTTTTTTCTCAGTCAACATCAAAATCCTTCCCTGTTCCTAGTGTTGATTGGAGCTGTGCTTTCATCAGCCCCCAGGCTTGTCCCTGTTCCTGTCCTGGTGGGTTTTCCAGCTGATCCAGGAGGAGTTATTTTACCCTACACTCCCAAACTTCAGGACTCCCCAGATCCAGCTGAAATTAGATAGAGTTCTCTGGGCAAGCTCTGGAACCCAACTGTAAGTGAAAATTCTGGTGTAAAACACGACAGCCATAGCCTTTCCGTGCTCCCAAGGAATAGAGCTGCTCTGGAAGTAGAAATTCCCAATAAATTCTAGAAGAGAAGAGTATGAGCATTCCCTGCTGAGCTCCAGCCTGTCCAGGGGGAGGTGAGAGGGGCTGGCAAGGGGGATTCATTAAAATTGGGGTTTTCCCACAAAACCTGCAGGATGCGTGGCTGATGGCCGAGCCCAGCACAGGATGTGGTGGATTCGTGGAGCTGTGTAACTCCTGGGGGTGGAGGAGGCTGGGAACTGCAGGGTTTGTGGGCAGTGTGTCCCAGCAGGTGGCAGGAGGTGTGACAATGCCATGGGTCACCGGGGTGGGACACAGCCACTGGGGGCTCATCCACGGGAAAAGGCTGCGGGAGCAGGACACCAAAGCAGGATGGGGATCTGGCTCCTTCCCACAGGGGTGGCTGGTACCCGATCCCAAGGGATCCTGCAGGGATGGACTCACTGTCCCCGGGGTGGGCTGGAGGAGCTGCTGCCCAATAGTGAAGCCCGAGCCAAAGTGCCTTTGCTGGAGTAATTTATCGGGAAGCTTTTAGGGAAATGAGCGGCTGCTGGGCCCCTGCCAAGCGCAGCCCCGCTGGGCTCTGCCCGTGTCCTCTGGCAGCTCTTGCTGGGAGAGAGGGGATGGGAACAGGAGCGGGAATGGGGACAGGATGTGGACTGGGGTGAGGACAGGACAGAGAGAGGGATGGAAAATGGGGTTGGAATAGGGTAGAGATAGGGTCAGGGATGGGGATTGGAGGAGGGGAGAGAGGCAGGGATGGAAATAAGCACGGGAATGGGGATGGGGAGCAGATGGGACGGGGATGGGGATGGAGATACAGATGGGATGAGAATGGGCACACAGTGGGGATGGGGAGAAGGGAAAGGGACAGAGAAAGGAATGGAAATAAGGGTGGGAGCGGAACTGAGGATGGGACTGGGGATGGAGACAGAGCTTGGGACAAGGACAGGGATGGGAATAGGACCAAGACAGGGATGGAGCTAAGCCCATCCCACACTTCTTGGAGCACAAAAGAGACAAACAACCATTACCAGCTTCTTCCCTTCCTATCCCAGACACTTTCCAGAGCTATGGAATAGCAGCCCCTCAACCCCCACTGTGTTTGCTGCCACTTTTGCTCCATTGTCTCCGTGTCCAGGGAACCCGTGCAGGGTCCTGCTCCCTCCCACCTCCCCTCGCCCGCGGCAGCCCGCACCTCCCGGCACATTCCCTTTGTTTTTCCCTTTCCTGGCGGTCCCTTAATTGAATTATCCCGGAGCATCTCTGTTGCAGCAGCCGCAGTGATCCGTCGCCGCTGCGGCAGAGCAGGGACGCGGCTGGGACCCCGCTCCTGCATCCCGCCTGCTCCGGCTCCGGGAGCTGCCGATCCAAACCTGCCCCAAGAAATCCGTTCTGCCGATTCCCATTAAAATTAATTGAGCAGCTTTGAAACGCTGAGCTTGGGGGATGGCGTTATTCCTTTTATCTAATTTTTTCTTTTACGTTATTGTATTTTCTGGCAAATTAAATTGTCCTCGGTTTGGGTTTTTTGGGTTTGTTTCTTTTTTTCTTCTCTTATGTTTATTCACAGTGTCTATAATAGACCTGGTTAAAAATAAATATATATATATACACACACACATGTCTCCGAGGCCACGTGGCTCCTTTGGAAATGCCAGTCCCTAAAAAATCCAAACTTTCTGCGGGGAGATGGATGAAATTTCATTACGGATGTGGAGCCTCCCGCACTTTGCGAGGCAGCCGGAATGATTTCATTGCCGTGGAGCACTTCCCATTTCCATTTCTCATTTGGACGTTCACTTCAATTTGTTTGATAAATTAAAGAAGATCAATAAAAGGCCCCACCCAAACCTCAAATCAATAAAACTCCACCAATTCCTCCTGGCATCCCACAAATGGGGTGTCCCCCTGTGGTGCTGCAGGGTGGGAATTCCCATGCAAGGAAATGTGTTTTCCCCATGGGAACAGGCAGGGAGGTGAAGGTGGGGATGTCCCAGCCCCAATGTCCTGGGATGGGCTCCTCCAGCCCTGTTCCTGGTGGGAAGTGCCCCATAATGGGGGAGCAGCAGCTTTGTCTGATTCTCTCCCAGCCCCAAGCACGTGCCCTGTTTTTATTTATTCCTTTAATCACTTTGCCATTAAAAATGCATCGCTGGGGGCTCGGGGAGGGTGATCCATTAGATGGGAATGGGCTCCCACAGCACACAGATGTGAGGCCATGAGATTCCCAATGTCCCTCAGCTTGGGGAGGTCAAACGGGGCCAGGCCTCAGTGGTGTAAATCAGGAATAACAGGGTGCTCCCTGCCACCAGCCTTGGGGCAGGATCCCCAGCTCGGCCCGGGACTTGTGACTCTGTGGGGCCTCTCTGAGCACCCCAGACACATCCTGGTTCCTGCTGGAATTACTGTAAATCCAGGTGAAAGCACTTCTGGGAAGGGGCTTGGGCTGAGTGTCCTCTGCATCGAGGCAGAGGGGAGTGAAACATTCATCAAACCCAACATAAAATATCAGGGCATGAGACGTGGAGAGGGGGATAAAACCACTGGGATCCATGGGAAAGGCAGGACCTGTAGCAGGATCCACAGCAGAATGTGGGAGCTGCTGGGAAGGAGCCAGGTCCCGCTACCCCAAAGTTTAGGGATGCTCCAGTCCCCAGAATCCTGGGGGTCACAGCTCCCCAACCAGTGCCCACCTCCCATTTCAGGAGGACTCAGCAGCACCCGCGGGTGCTCCCAGGGCCCCACCCCATCACCCTCCACCTCAGCATCTGCAGGAGCCCCCGCAGCCCAGAGCGCTTCAGAAATCCCAGTTTTATTTCAGATTGGAAACAACCAACCAGAAAGAACAAAAAAAAAAAACCAAAACCAAAACGAAAAACAAAACCACCACCCCTAAACCCCCCAAAAACTCGAAATAATGAGAAACGGCCCCAAATCCGAACCAGTCCGTGCCCAGGTGGGTGCTACATACAGGCTGGGGGGTTCCGGGGCGGGCGGGGCTCCCCGGCCTCGGGGTCGCTCCGGCTCTTCCCAAGGGGGGGTCGGCTCAAAGTGCATCAAGCAGGAGGTCAGGAACGTCCCCGCCCCGGGCAGGTGGGGAAACCGAGGCACGGCACGGGGCCGGGACGGGGGAATGGGGACAGGGAGGGGCTTTGGGGGGGGTGGAATCCAGCCCTTGGCAGCCAAGTCCATGCAAACGCTCCCGGCTCTAGGAACCATCTCAGGCGCGTGTATTGCTTAGGGGATGATTTGGTTTATCCTAAATATGAGCTCTAACGCTAGATCGGAGAATCCGACGGGATCCGCCGCGGGAGGGGCCGCCGGCCCGGCGCGGGGAGGGGGCTCACGGGGCTCCATGCACGTCACATGCACTCACGGGTCTGTTTTGGTCTGGCGAGGGGGGGGTCGGTGTGTCGGTGTCGGTACCAAAGTCTCCGTGCTCTGCAAACAGCAGCCACGGCAGCGCCCGGCACGGCGGGGCCCCGGCGCGGCTCTGTCCCCTCGGCTGCCCCCCATCCCGAGTGGGGGGGTCACGTCTCTGGGCCACAGATGGATGTACATAGAGATATTTATAGATATTTATAGGTGTCTCCTCCTCGCTGTCGCTGCGGGTCCCGGCGGCGGGGGCACCCCGTTACTTCATCCCGCTGCGCAGCACCTGGTTGGCGGCGATGAGCATCACGCTGATGATGAAGGCAATGGCGAAGGCGCAGATGAGGCTCTTCCGCACGCAGGTCTGGCGGATCTGCTGGCTGGAGCAGGCTGGGGGTGGGACAAACACCGAGTTACCCCAACCCCAAACACACTCTCCGTGTACTAAGGGTAACCAGTGCTATCCCCACGGTTTGGCACCCCCACGGGGGGTTTGGCATCCCCGCGGCTTTTGGCGTTCCCGGCGCCCGGCACTCACTCTCCACGTCCACAGGGCACTCCTCAGCCGTGCCCATGTGGCTCTCCTCCTCTGTCATGATGATGTTCTCGATGTCCTTCATGGACAGGTGCTCGCAGAAGGTGTCGTACAGCAGCCGCTTCAGCTCGTCCACCGTCAGCTTCTGCATGTCACACTGGGGGGACGGGGGCTTGGGGTGACCCCAAGGCCGGTAGCACGGGGGGCTCCGGGGGCACCCAGGACCTCTGGATGTGGTGGTTTGGGTAGATCACCCTGGAACTGTCTGGGAAAGGCCTGGTGTCCTGGTGACCCCCAGCCGAGCGAGGGGAACCCAGAGGGTGCTGGCACCAAACATGGCCCATTCGTGACAGGGGCACAGGAACTGACACTGATCCTGAACCTCATCCTGATCCTGATCCTGACCCCAGTCCTGACCTTGACCCGAATCCTGACCCTGAACCTGTTCCTAACCCCAATCTTGACCCTGGCCCCACCATTAAACCCGATCCCAACCCTCATCCTAACCCTGAGTCCAACCCAAACCCTGATCCTAAACCTAGCCCTAACCCTGACCCTTAAACCACTGCTGACCCTGACCCTAAGGCTTATACTAACCTTAAACTGGAGCCTGAGCTTGACCCTAATCTTAAACCTAATCCTGGCTCTTAAACCAACCCCAACCTCATCCTTGACCCAGGGCCTGACTTTCACCCTCAGCCCAACCCCAATTCCAGCCTGGACCCTCATCCTATCCCTGATCCCAACCCCAACCTTGGCTCTGACCCCGAGCCTTCCCTGGTGCTCTCAGTGCAGGTTCTGGGGTGCTGCCTCTGGGAAGGGGCTGGGGGTGTCCCATGGGGGCTGAGGGTGTCCCTATGTTCCCATGGGACCTTGGGGTGTCCCACGGGGGCTGGGGGTGTACCTACATTGCCACGGGACCTTGGGGTGTCCCTACAATCCCATGGGACCTTGGGGTGTCTGTCCCTACCTTCCAGAAGACGGTGTCGAAGTCAGTGCCGTGGAACTTCTCTGGGATGCCCGAGGTGGAGAGCTTGGGCCCCAGTAATGTCACAAACTCCTCAAAGTCCACCTGCCCGTCACCTGTGGGCCACAGAGTTGCCTGTCACCCCCTGCCTGGGCATGGGGGCACCAGGGACAATTCCCCTCCCAGAAAGGGCCCCATGGGTGGTCACAGACCCCCAAAAGCAGTTGGGGACCCCAGGATCGACTGGGAACCATCCAGCTTTGGCCAGGATGCCCAACATTGGATGGTCTCTAGTGCCAGCCAGAACCCCAGTGCACACTGAGGACACCCAGTGTGGGCTGGGGACACCCTAATACCACCCAGTCCCCCCACAATGTGATCTGGGAACCCAGTGCTGGGGAAACCAACCATCATCCTGGACGTGAATATGAGCTGGACCCCAGTTCCAGCTGGGACCTCAATGCCATCTGGAGGCCTCTCAGGGCTAACTGGGGACCACAAATGTTGGCTGAGGACCCCCAAAACCAACCAAAGACTCCAGCACCAGGTGGGGACCTCCAACAGTTTGGTATTCCCAACACCAGCTGGGATGAGGCAACACTGGCTGAGGTCTCCAGTGCTGGCTGGGACCCTCACTGCCATCTAGGGACCCCCAGTGTTGGCTGGGGACCCCCAGCAACATTTGGGGACCCCCAATGCCATTTGGGCCCCCTTCCAATGGGACTTGGGATCACCAAGCTCCCAGTACTGGTTGGGGAAGCCCAACACTATCCAGGGTTCTGAACAACAGCTGGACCCTGATTTCCAGCAGGGACCCCAATTCCAGCAGGGACCCCTGTGGTGGCTGTGACCCTGGGGGTGCTTGGTGGCCGTCCTGGCCATGTCCCCTGGCCGCGGGGGACGCTGGCGTGGGGCTGTCAGGGCAGCACTAACGATGAATAATGAGGGGAGCGGCGCCTTGGCAGCGCTGCCGGAAAGGCTTTTAAACGGGGGAGAAAAGGAAAAGCAATAAATTAAGGAGATCATTCAGGTCCCCATGGGCGAGGGAGGGGTGGGCACAGGATCACGGTGGCAGCCAGTGCTGGAGGGTGATGGGTGGTGAGGACACGACCCAGGGTGCGGGATCCACCCCTGGGTGCGGGATCCAGCCTGGGCAGCACGGTCAGCGATCCCACAAGCATCCAGGATCCTTAAATCTTCCCAAACAACGCTGCAGTGGCAATGATGATGATGATGATGGATGAGCGTGAGGCTCCAGCGGGAGGCAGAGCCTGGGTCAAGCTCATCCCACACCCGTGTGGTGTCCAGCACGTGGGGTGGAAATACGGGAGAATTTGTGTTTCTCGCAGCTGCGGGTCCCATCCCTGTCCCCATCCCGGGCTGCAGGCTCCTACCGTCCATGTCGAGGCGCTGGATGATGACCTCCAGCTCCACCTCGTTGGGCATGTACCCCAGGGAGCGCATGGCCGTGCCCAGCTCCTGCTTGGAGATGAACCCGTTGCCATCGCGGTCGAACACCTTGAAGGCTTCCCGGATCTCTGTGAGGGGAGCAGGAATGAGTCCGGCTGAGCTTCCCTCTCCAACACCCACAGAACCCCTGAGGGGATCCCACCAGCCCAGCGTGGAGCCCTCAGCCTCCCCAGAAGGGTCCGACCTCCCCAACAGACCCCGAATATTTGCTCCAATTCCCGTCACCCGCTCGCCGCACCCACCCTGCCCCTGCTGCCGCCACAGCCGAAACTGCGGCGTTCTGCCCTAAAAACGCATCCCCTGGATGTGCCTGAGCTTGGGGTGCCACCAGGTGGGCGCTGCAGTCGGGGGCATCCCCACGGTGCTGCAGCTTCCAGCCGGGAGCGTTCCTGAGGATCCGTGGGGGGCTGGGGACTGTCCCCATCCCGGGATCATGGGGTGGGATCGTGCCCCATTCCATCGTCTCACGTTGGGTTTGTGCCCCCATTCTGGGGTCCAGGTGTGGGTGCTGGAGCTGTGCCACACTTCACCACAAAAAATCCCAAATCTTGACGAAATTGCTGCAGTGTTCAGCCCTGTTCAGTGCAGAGGATGGAAGTGGGAGGTTTGGGGGTTTCTGGCTCAGAACGAACCCCTGGGATGTGGGGGAGGATCCCTGCAGGGTGGCAGGGAGAGGCTGCAGGGAAACTGAGGCACAGCCTGGGTCCATTGACTCCATCTCACCTCCTGCTGCACTCAGGACTCTGCTCCTTTTTGGGGCAGTTTCTGGCTTTTTGATGCCACCTGATGTGCAAAGCTGGAACCAGGCAGATGGAGGAGAAGGACCAGGGAATTTGTACTGCAGGACAGTGGGAAGCCAGGCCAGGATGTTGGTGCCTCTTCCTTCTCCCTGTGGCTGCCAGGGAGATTTGTGCTGGAGGATCCCAGCAGGAGAAATGGGCTGTGAACTTTGGGTTTGGAGGAAAAAAACCTGTTTTGGGTCACGATACAGACCCCAAGGCCTTGGGAACATCCCTGCCTGGATGATGTGATGTCTTCAAGGTGTTTTGGGGCAGTTTTGTGAGATTTTGGCCTGTCAGTCTGAGCTTCTCCATGGCCAGTGTCCCTGCCTGGACAGGGAGATCCTCCAGCTTCTCCCTGTGCTCCTGGGGGGCCTCACTACACTCCAGGCATCCCCAAAATTCATCCTTCAAGGGTGCTCATCCCAAAGAGCTCCAAGGTGGCTCCTCCTCAGATGGTTCGAGGTGTTGGGGGACAGGCAAGGACATGTCCTGAGAGTGGCCAGAGAGGGGTCCCCACTGAGCACCCCCTGCCCCAGCTGCCCTGAGTCTGCTCAGCCCCAAGGTGAAGCCGTGCCAGGATGTCACCAGTGCCTCCCAAACCAGGGGGACAGGGGGAGGGAGGAGCCCCTGGGTGTCTGGCACCTTGTGGGGTCCCCCTGGAGCTCCCAGCACTGCCATCGATCCCCCCTGCCACAGGTGGGTGCTGAGGGAGAGGGGGGACACCACACTGGGACCCCGGGGACAACAGCCGGTGCAGGGACATGGGGAGTGGGCACATGGACACTACAGAGGGGTGTGAGCACACACAAACACACAGAGACAGAGACACGGGACACAGATACACACACTGACACACACGGACACACAGACACACACACAGACACACACAGACAGAGACACAGGGACACAGACACACACACTGACACACACAGACACACAGACAGACACACAGACACACACTGACACACAAGGACACACAGAGACATGAACAGACAGACACACAGACACAGTGATGCACAGACACACACACAGACATGCACAGACAGACACACTGACACACATGGACACACAGACACACACACACACTCCTGTGACACCCCTGGCAGTGCACACATGGACACACATTCCTTATGGGGATGCTGTACTGGGGTCATGCACCAGCACCTTGCAGGATGAGCCCAGGTGTGCAAACACACACACAAACACACAAAAATACACACACAAATACATTAACACACACGCAGACACACACACAAACACATAAACACATGCACAAACACACACAGACACAAACACAGACACATTAACACACACAGACACATAAACACACATGCACAAACACACACAGACACACACCCCTTGCACTGACACTGTGTGCACACACAGGGACACAACCAGAACCACGTCACAGCGATGCTGTACCTGTGTGTGCACACACAAATGTTGCAGTGATGCATGTGAGTGTGCAAACACACCCCCAACACCCTGGAGTGATGTGCTTGTGCACACACACACACGGGTGCACCCACAACCCCCAGCAGCGATGTGCGTGTGCATGGATGCAGCACACACGGACACCTTGCAGTGATGCTGTACCTGCACAGATGCACCTGTGTGTGTGCACAAACACACAAACACTTTGCACTCAGCTACTCATGCATGCACACACACTTTCCTTGCAGCGGTGCTGCACTTGTGCACACACATGGATGCGCACAACCACGATGCAGTGGTGCTGCACCCGCGTGCACACACCAACGCCCGGCACAGCTGCATCTGTGCATGCACACACACACAGAGATGCACACACAACCCCCCTGCAGTGACACCCCTGTGCCTGCACACCCACAGCCCCTTGCAGTGGTGCTGCACTCGTGTGTGTGCACGCATGGACACGCAGAGCCACGTCACAGCGATGCTGCACTCGTGCACACAGACACACAAACACCATGCACAACTGCACGTGTGCCTGCACACAGACACAACCCCACTGCAGCAATGCTGTGCTTGTGTTTGCACACGCACACACACACACAGAGCCCACCACGTTGCAGCCATGCTGAAGTTGTGCCCAGGCACACAAACACCCTCTGCAGCAGGGCTGTGCGTCCCAGCCCGTCCTGCTGTGACGCTGTGCACACTCACACAAACACCTCCTGCAGCGAGGCTGTGCATGGGCACACACACGTGCTGCAGTGACACAAACACTGACACTGGCACAGCCACAGTGACACTGGCACAGCCACACACACAGAGCCACCCTGCAGCGAGGCCATGCGTGTGCATACAGATGTGTGACATACAGATGTGTGACATACAGATGTGTGACATACAGATGTGTGTGCACACCCACAGCACGGTGTGAGGGGGTGTGCCCTGCCTGTGCACACACACAGCCCCTGCAGTGAGGCTGTGGCAGGCACGTCAGTGCACATGCACGCCCTGCAGAGCTGCACACACTCACACACACACACAGAGCCCCTGCACACCGGTGTGAGCACCTGCTCAAATGGATTTTGGGGTTCCCCTCATCCCCAGCCCTGCGGGTCCCTGCCTCAGTTTCCCCACGGGGATGCCGAAGGCTCCAGGTTTGGTGCCGGGCCAAGGGTGCTCTCCCCGGGCAGGGTGCAGCCATGTGTGGGGACACCCCCGTGGCTCAGTTTCCCCCCTGGTGTCAGGTCTGGAACCGGGGGTGCTGCCCCCCTTTCCCCCAGGTTCCCCAGGGACACCCCAAAGCCGGGCACCGCCAGTGCCCGTCCCGCCACCCTGGCAAACTTTTGGGGTGGAAAAAGCCATTCTGGCGGCGGCGAGCTGAGCTCGGCCCCTCTCATCGCACGGGTGGGCAGAGCCCCGCCGGCCGCTCCTCCCGGCCGGAGTCCGGTGACACCGGGACTGCGTGGAGCTGCCGTGACCCAAGGGGTGACACGGGTGACAGCCACCCCTCGGGTCCCCCGCGCCACCAGCCACTGTCATATTATGACAGCGGAGAGGGGGTGCCCCCCCCGGCGCCGCGGAGGGGAACCCGGCCCCCCGCCACTATCGCCGGTCCCTGCTGTGTCATATCGCCACAACCGGGGGCCCGGGACCCCCTCTCGCCTCTCCGCTTCAGCTTTCCTTCTTCCCCTCCTCCTTCTCCTCCTCCTCCTCCTCCATCCATCCGCATCCCGCTCGCCCTCAGCTTCCCCGCGGCGCCGGGGGAACGCGCACCCCGGCTACCCCACAGCCGCATCCCACGGGATGCACTTCCCGCTCCCCAAAACCTCCTCACCCCACAGCCCCACGGGATGGCCCCCTCATCCCCCCCGATCCCCAGGCAGCCCCCGCAGCCCCC
>VWYP01029985.1:254414-298879 GCA_013400435.1 Pycnonotus jocosus
CAAGGGCCACATTTTTCCCCCCCAAAGGGGGGGGGAAAAAAAAAAAAAAAAAAAAAAAGGAGCAGAGAGCCCCAGGCTGCTGCCAGACCACTGCTGGGGCCATCTGACAGGAAACCCCATTCCTGGATGTGTTACAGGGCCTAAATGGGTCCAAAACAGCTGGAGAAGGACTTGGGACAAGGCCTGGAGCTACAGGGTAAGGGGGAATGGCTTCCCACTGCCAGAGGGCAGGGAGAGATAGGATATTGGGCAGGAATTGTTTCCTGGGAGGGTGGGGAGGGGCTGGCACAGGGTGCCCAGAGCAGCTGTGGCTACCCCTGGATCCCTGGCAGTGCCCAAGGCCAGGTTGGACATTGGGGCTTGGAGCAGCCTGGGACAGTGGAAGGTGTCCCTGCCATGGCAGGGGTGGAATGAGATGAGCTTCAATGTCCCTCCCAACACAAACCATCCCATCATTCCATGATCTACCTGCCATCCATCTCCTTCCCAAGGCTGTCCCTCCAAACCCATCCCTTCTGCAGCCTGGCTGGGGAAGCAGAGCCCCCCATCCCTCCCAGCCCACAGGAGCTCATTCCTTCCCAGCAGAGCGAGGGGAGCTGCCCACAGGATCCCCCTGACAAAGGCAGCGCTCAGCCAGCAGCAGAGCTGGCTGCAGGTGCTGATGGAGCACAGGGAAGATGAAGATGTTTCCCTCAGGCTTATCAAGGAACCCAACTGTTTTGAGCCTGGCTCTCTGCCTGTAGCTACACACAGCTCTCCATTGCCCCCCACGTGTTTTGGGGGCCCTGGGGTACCCCCAGGGCAGCCTGAGCCCAAAGCTGTGCCTGTCTCAGCCCAGAGATTTGGGAAGCAGGCAGAGGCAGAGCTCCAGAGCATCCAGCACAGGCATGGGGAGAGAGATGCACCCCTGCTCCTTTGCTGGATGCTTTCATCCACAACATCCAAAGGCTCCTAGAGAGGCTCAATGGTACTTTTTTTACCTATCCAGGGAATCTGAGGCACGGGAAGAGCAGCCATACAGGGAGTCAGAGCAAAGGTGGGTCTCCCATGGAGAGGATGCAGCACAGACTTCCCAAGAGGAGCATGCCCTGTGGGTCACTGGCTCCCAGCAGTGGGCAGATTTTGCCCCCTGAAAGGCAAACACCAGGGGGATTCCTCCCTGGGAGGGTGGGCAGGCCCTGGCACAGGGTGCCCAGAGCAGCTGTGGCTGCCCCTGGATCCCTTGCAGTGCCCAAGGCCAGGATGGATGGGCCTTGGGGCACCCTGGGATAGTGGAAGGTGTCCCTGCCCATGGCAGGGGGTGGCACTGGATGGGATTTAAGCTCCCTTCCAGTGAGGACCAGGACCAGGCTCAGGGCTGCCTCCTCACACCCGACTGCAGCCAGGCATCAGAACCACCCAAGAGGAAATCAGGGCTGCTCTTCACTGCACCCCAAATCTCCACTGGCTGTGCCAGCTGGGAAAACTCTCCCCTGCCCTTTTCCCTTCTTTTATTGTTGTTTTCCTCACTGTGGAGTGCAGGCAGGGCTGTCCTTGCTCCCACTGGGAGCACCTCACGGACCAGTCCCTGGGGATGCGCTGGGGGAAGATGGGAAGAGCCGAGGGGAGCTCGGGGCCATCCTGACTCATCCCAGTGGGCACCTTGGGGGTTGTGGGAGCCAGTGGGCACAGGGAGCTCTCTGCAGGGAAATCACACTCCCTCAACTGCTTTCCCTTTCTTTTCTGCATTGGGATGTGAAAGCAAAGAGGAGAGCACCACCCTGTGCTGGCCTCTCCATCATCTGTTGGGGGGAAACCCTCCGACACCTCCAAAAACTCTCCGCAGTCTCTGCATCCCCTTTTCCTGGCCAGGCAAGGAGAAATAAATATCCCTCCCCGTAGCGTAACGCTGTGCAGGGTGATTAAGAGGGAGTTACATCCTCGTCAGTGCAGAGAAAAGGAAAAAAAAATTGATTTACAAGCAGTATTATGATAATCTCCTTCCTGCAGGAGGGAGGGTGGGCTCCCGATGCTCTACCAGAGCCATCAAGGAAAATTTAGAGGGAGAGAGAGGCAGCGCAATTAAGCGGCCTGAGCTCAGATGAATCAAGATCTGAGGAAGGGAAGAGAGGGAAGAGTCCTCTCCCTGCATTCCTGCGCTGGGGCTCCTCAGAGCCTGCTGCTACCCAGGGCTGCTGGACTGATTTGATTTAGGAAACACAAACAAAGCAAAGCAACCCAATAAGAGCATGGCAGGCACAGGCGGTTTGGAGCAGGTAACCCAATAACTGCAGGCACAGCACTGCTGGAGCTGGGCAAACACAATCCAGGGAAACCCCCAAGGCTCCTGTGAGCCCCCGCAGCCGGGGCCACCCCCAGGCACCAGGCAGGGGAAGGGGCTGCAACTCACACCAAGCTGCCCCCAAGCCTCCCCCAGCACGGAGAGGTTTAACATGTCTCATTTCCTTGCTGTTTTCTTGTTTATCCTGCAGTGTGGCCAGGCTGGAGGAGAGGGGGACCTGTGCCACCCTCCCCCCGCTGTGCGATGCCAACATGTTTTCCTGCTGCCAGGAAGATCTACAGTCCTTGCTAATCATCACCCAGTGCTCCACACACTAAATCCTCTTTATTCCCCCCACTCACTGCCCTGGTGCCTTTCTCCATCCCTGCCCACTCCCCAGTCCCACCACCCAGGTGGACCTTTCAATTCCCACTGTTACTTTTGAACCCAAACCCTATTTTCCTGTGATTCTTCCCATTTCCCTCCCCTCTCCTCTCTCACTCCCACGCTGCCGTTTATTCTCTCCCGAGCACAACTGTCCCCCAGCCCCCGACGCTTTGATGAGCCCATTTGAAAGGAGAAGATGACGCTCCATGAGAAGGAAACGCTTTTCAAAGGCTGCCACAGAAATAGCTGATAGGCCTGACGTTTCCTACTTTCCTCTTGTTCCTTGTAAACAAGGAAAAGAGGCTGCCGTGTCCCAGTTTAACTGCCTGGGAGTTTCACTTCCCAGCTCCGAGGAGAACTGGGAAGAAAATGAACCTGGAAGGGATGTGGTCTGTCACACGTGGGGGTGTGTGGGCAAGATCCACGTGGGATGGGCCTCCATCTCCTCCTGCACCTGGAAAATGTGCTCCCAGAGCTGCTCTGCCCACTTGGGTAACTCCTGGCTCCCACGTGCACGCCAGCCAGGTGCCAGGCTGAGTAAGAAGCTGCCAGCCTCACTCATCTTTTCCAGCCTCACAGCTCCCAAGGAAATGGGAAACACCGGTGCTGCAGCTCCTGGGAAGTCCCTTGCTGGTGGTGTGCCCATTCTGCCTTCCCTTTCCAGCTGAGGTTGGGTTATACAGCCCTGCAGGAGAATGAAGAGCACCTCATCCCTGTCCCAAGGTCCACGGGGAAGGAAGGCAGCTCAGCCTGCTCTGTCCCACCCAGGCTCCCTCCTTTTGTCCTTCCCAGAGCATTCCTTGTGCTGGCCCCTTCTCTCTGCAAGGGGCACATCCTCCTTCTCTCAACAAACCACTAGAGCAAAACAGACCTATTCCAGGGAATCTGCAATTCCAGGAGGGGAGAGAGGAGGAAGGGAGTCCCCAGGAGGTGACAGGGACCCCACAGAAATTGGGAAGTCCTCAAGGGACACATTTCAGTGATCCCCAGCACGATGCTCACCCAGTACAGGTGGAAAATAGAGAAAGTGTCTATCCCAGCACCAGCCCAGCAGAATCCTGCCACCTGTCCAGATGACAAAGGAGCCTTGTGACACTTGGGGGTGGCACATCCCATCTGCATGATGAGACACTCAGGCAGCAGTGCCATCACCAGCCACCAACATCCTCACAGGGACAGACCACAGCCTATCCTGAAGGTGCAGGAGGGAAGCCAAGGCTGCAGAAATCCCCCTGGCTCTGCCCCACTCACCCTTCTGTGCTTCCAGCTGGGAACTGTTCATTGGCTAAATCCAAAGGGGACCTTAAAGCTCATCCAGTGCCCCCCCCTGCCATGGGCAGGGACACCTTCCACTGTCCCAGGCTGCTCCAAGCCCCAATGTCCAACCTGGCCGTGGGCACTGCCAGGGATCCAGGGGCAGCCACAGCTGCTCTGGGCACCCTGTGCCAGGGCCTGCCCCCCCTCCCAGGGAACAATTCCTGCCCAATCTCCCATCCAGCCCTGCCCTCTGGCAGTGGGAAGCCATTCCCTGTGGCCTGTCCCTCCATTCCTTGTCCCCAGTCCCTCTCCAGCTCTCCTGGAGCCCCTTTGGGCCCTGGCAGGGGCTCTGAGCTCTCCTTGGAGCCTTCTCTTCTCCAGCCTGAACAACACCCCCAGCTCAGATCTCAAAGCATCTCCACAATGATCATTATCCAAGCCAAGGGCAACACTGCACCACAGCCAGGATCAGAGCCAGGAGAGGAGCCAGCAGGATCTGTGTGATCCCCATTGGCCCTAAAAGTGATCCCCTGGGATTGAGCTCCAGCCCTGGAGAAGCTGCTCTCAGCCACGTGAGAGCCTGGCAGGAGAGGCCAGGGCTGCCTGTGGAAGGACCAGAGGCTCAACGACAAAGCTGCTTGTCTGGGAACAGGCGTGGAGATTTGCTCCTTGCCTGGATACTTCAAAGGGCTTAAATCCCAGTAAATAAGCATGACTGTGCAAGAAGAAAGCAACTGGAATCAAAGACCTGATTGTGTTTTAGCAGCCTGTCCTAGGAGCTTTCCTGTAGCGGAGGAGATGAGGAAGAAGTGGGTTTTTCACCCTCTGCCACAGCCTAAGTGACAAACCTTCCTGAATCGGAGCCAGCTGGAGCCACAGCACCAGCCCACGGCAGGGAGCTACGGAGAAGGGAGAGCAGCTTCCAGATGAGGTGTCTGTGCTGTGCCCACAGAGCTCATAAAAAGGGATTAGCATGTTAACCACGTAATTAAACATGAAAAACTTAGCAGGCGCCTTCAAAGGCAGGCGCCAAACCCCAGAGGTCACACTGCAGCGCTCACTGTGCAGCTGCTTTAATTATGGGGGTCCTCCTGGGCACTGGAGTGCTCCCAGCTGCTGGAAGAGTCTTCCCACAAACTGCCAGGGTTTCATTCCACCTCCTTGTGCTGTGGCTACAACTGGATTTCACCCTAACTTTACCTGCCGTGGAGGTCTTCAAGCCCGGTGGGATGGGATAATGTGTTTCACCCATGGCCAGTCTGTCTGGAGACATCCAACACCTGCCCCAAGGTGGCCCAGACCTGCAGGGTCACCCCTTTTAGCCTCTTCCACGTGGAAGTGCTTAACAATGAGAGCAGCCTGTTCTGGAGAACACGTGCAGCTCCCCAGAGCTGGCACAAACCCCGAATTCCAGGGATTTATAGCCCCTGGAATGGTTGGTGCAGTGAAGAACAGCACAGCACAGCACAGCACAGCACAGCTGAGCTCTCCTGGGTAGAACAACCTCCTGTCTGCTCCCGAGCTCCAGAGGTGCTGGGGAATTGCTCTGTTTTTTCCAAAAGCATTTCCCACCAGCTCTACCACCCATGAGTGTGGTATCCCAACGATTCCCTGAGTGCCACCAACTCCAAGCTCCCAAAACCCTGTGGCTGTGCAAGAACCTTGCCCCAGGGCAGAGCAGGAGAGCTTTCCCAAATTCATCCTCCCAAAGGAGGGAGTGGATGCTCAGCACATACAGCCTGTGGATCGAGGGAATTCCTTGGAGGAAAGCAGGCTCCAGGAATAAGAGATGAGGCATTAACGGAGCAGGACTCCCAGGGTGGCAGGAGGTAAGGGGCAGGCAGAGGCAGTGCAGGAGAAGAACAACTCCTGTCCCAGGTGTGCTGGTGACCTTCCCCTGGCATAAGAGGCAGCTGCAGACATCAGCTGTCCTCAGTCCTCTGCTTTACCTTCCTGGGATGCTTCTCAAACAGGCAAAGCATCCTCGTGCTGCTCCGCTATGAGACGGAGCTGTGCATTTTTAGCCTGTTTTGACAGTGTTGGCAGCAGAGCTGACGGGGTTTGGCTGTTTGTTTGGGGTATTTTTTTCTACATCCTGAATTTCTTTCTGCAACAAACAAGGGGGGAAGGTGCTGGTTTATTTCATTAAAGGAATCTTCAAAGGCTGCCCTGCACCTCCGATAGATTCCCAACCACCGGTGTGCAAAAACAGGCACGCTGAATTATTTAAGTGCCTCTACCTGAACTCCCCCTCTGAGGTTGCCAACTCAACTTCTGCCAAGAAAGAAGCTTCCCAGCACGGAGGATCAGGTGTAGGAACAAATGCAGAGTGCTCCTGAGGGAGGGAGAGCCAGGCTGGACGGGTGACCGCGAGCAGCCGGTCCCGCTGGAGCGCAGGCAAGCTCATGCACGGGTTAGTGCCACAGCCAGATCCCAGCATCCCCACACAGAGTACCTTGGAATAACATACTTGGAATTCTCAAATGCAGATAGGTCTTCTGCCCTGGGCTTGAGGCTAAACCAGCAAAATAAAATGAACAACAAATAATAATAATAATCCCCGTGTGTGATACAAGGGCAGGTGCTTTGTGGGATCTTAGGTATTGCCTGGAGCAATCAGCAGCTTCCAGGTGAGACAGAGGGTTGGTGCCATTGAAGTACTGCTGGACTGATATGCCATTCCCAGTGCCCTGTGTTTCCTTGCCTTCACCACGGCAAAGACAAAAGCCCTGCTGACCTCCCTGAGCACAGCAGGCTGTAATTTCCCTCTGATGTCTCCACTAATAGTCTATTATTTGGGAACCTTTGCTCCTTGCTGAGATGCAGCAGCCAGGCTGCTCCCGCTGCCCCCGGAAGGGAGGGGACAGGACAAGACTCCATCTTCATCTTCAAAAGGAGGCAAAGTGACGGCGCTGTGACAAGCCCTGACAGACATGGAAATGATGGCCCAGCCACCCTCTTTAAGGGAGACAAATGGGACCATCAGCTCTCTATGAACTCCTCTCTGTCAGAAGTGAAAATTTAGCAGTTTCTGTTTAAACCAAGGACTTGGAACACAGAGACAAATCCTACCAAAACCTACTGGGAGCAGAAACGCCTCCAGATTCTACAATGACAAAAGGGGTTGTGAAGATTTTTATTTTCTCTGCTCTAGTGTGACAGGAACCTGAATAGCTCCAGGCCAGCACGGGGAAACTGGTGAGTGAGCCCCGCTAGATTCATTTTCCTGCCCCAATTCAGTGATCACAAACTCCCAGCCATGAAAGTCAGCAAGAACTGATATTTCCAAATCCTTTCAGATATAACTCGTGGCTGGGAGTAGTAAAGAGAGCAGGATTTGTTTTTCAAGCCTGCAGTTGTTTCCACAGCCTGCATCCCGTGCCGTATGGATTTCCAAATCCTTCCCGAGGACAGCTGCTAGCGAAAAGCAGGCCAGGAAAAAAGCCTTTGCAGGGAAAAAAGCCTTTGCAGGTGAGTGGGGCTGACCACCACCATCCAAATCCATCGTGGATGTGCCCCCAGCCCCTCATTACAGAGCCCAGCACTGAGGCAAAGGAAAGAGATGGGATGTAGAAATAAAGAAGGGGTTTTGTTGTGAGCTTTCAGGTGACCCCCAGGTCAGCAGACCCAGGTAGCCTCAATTTTTGGCTGAAGTTCCTCATGTCAGCCCCATTTTGGGAGGCAGGTGGCTCCAGGGAGCAGAGGTCTCACACCCCCTGCCAGCAAAGGCTTTGCTGTTAGTGACTGAAGCTGCACTACAGGTTTCTCTAGAGAGATTAAAAGAGAGGAAGAGCTTTTGGCTTTTTCTACTGAAAGCTCCTAAGCCAGGAGTATTTGTGCCCTCATTATTCACCAGACAAGCTCAGTGCTCGTAGGGAATGGCTGCAATAGGCAGGGAGGGCTTTTCCTGTTCACTAGGGATGCAGAGCCCTTCCAACAACATCCTTGTACAGCTTTTAAAGTTCAGCAAGACCTTCAGCCCTGGAGACCTTCACATTCCTTCCCACAGCACTGGAGAGACCAGGCTGGGTCAGGACACCAAGACCACCAGAGGCTGAAATTCTCTGATCAAAGCTAAGCAGCTGGGAAAGAAAGCCTGGATCCAACAATTTTATTATCAAAAGGAGGGTGGCTTTAGGGTTCTTTTTAAAGGGTTTCATCAGGGGAGATACAAACTGGGGCCCTCTGATACCTTTTTAATAGTGTTGTGCTTGCTGTTGCCCCGGCTGGAGTTCTCATTGTGCAAAATATCCAGAGCTGTCTCTCTTTCCTTGAGCTTCAGTGCCTCAATTTCTGTCTTCAGCTCGTTGAGCTGCTCCTGCAGGTGCTTACTCTTCTCCATGTACTCCACCCTAACACACACACAGAGAACAGTCCTGGGTTAGCACTGACCAGCTGCACCTGCTGATGTGACACCTGATAACAGAATTATAACAGAAACAGCTTTCCTTCATTATTTTTAGTGGGTGGAACTGATAATATCAGTTTATAGCACACAGTGAGCTACTCAGAGCAATTATTTGTTCCTTATTAAAGGGGACCCAGACAGCCAACCCAGCAATAAAAGTGTAAGTTACATTATTATATAAAATTAAACCCAAGCTGGGTGGTAATTTAAGTCTCCCAATTTGCAAGTAAAGCTGACAGAGGTTTACACCACAGAGTGGTTTAAGCAGCTACTCAGGAGAGCTCTACACCCCAGCACCCCTTCACAAACCTGCCCCACAATCCAAATCCACAAATCTTTCCATGAAGAAGGACCCTGATGTACTGCCTTGTCATGTTTTAGAAGCATTTAGCTCATAAACTGTGTGGGAGTAAGTGCTGTCCCCAAAATATCAGGTATCTTGCAGACATAGAGCATTCCTGGCAGAGAGAAAGTCTCCCTTCCACAAAAAAAAAAAAGGGAAAAAACCAACCCCCAAAGCCAGCCATCACCAAGACTCATTCTGAACTGCCTTCCACAACGAAAAATCAACCGGAAAAATCACCCCATGAGTTTTGTACCTGTATTAACCCCCTGGGCCAGGTCAGAGGGCCAGCAGGGTAATAGGAACCCTTTCCAGTGCCAAAATTTGTAGAGAGGTTTGTCCCAGCACCCGAGGAAAGAGAACAGCCCCAGAGAAGACAAGAAAAGCATCCTATTGCTTTCAGCATTTGGCAGAGGCAGCTCTCCCTGCTCAGGAGAGCAGGATGACCTAGATATCAACCTGGGTACAGAACCAGGAATTATCCTGTTATTTTCAGCTTCTATCCTTTTCCTTCTGGCTTTGGGAAAAGTTTTAAAAAGTTCTTAATCTGCTGTCTCTGGGTCTGTGATTTCATACAGGGGAGAGGGCACTGAGCAGAGGCAAACCAAAGCACCCTCTGGGATCCAGGGGTGTGTCACTGCAGCCTGGGGAAGTTTTGGCCAGAGCAGGATGACAGAGCCATTGTGGCTTTGATCTACAACCCAATCGATGAACAAAGCACATCATTACTACAGAGATTAAAATCTGATCTGCTTTGATTTCTGCTCAATTGGTAATTTCGAAGGCTACACTTACACCCTCAGGAAAACACAAGATCAAAGCTCGTAATCACATCCAAACTTGCTGGCGAACATTTTTTATCCAGGAACGTGACACAAATTCCAAAGAAAAGGGGTTAAAGCCCTAGTGCAGGACCTTAACACACCCCAACTACCACCACATTGCCTGGACACCTGCAAAGCCTCCAACTCAGGCCTCCAGGACTCAGCCTGCTGTTAACTCTTTCCACCACTGTGGGCAATTCCAGCCTGAGCAGGAGCTGGGATTCCCACACAGAGAGGAACTGCCTGGAGCAGGGCCCTGAACTCACCTGTGAGCAGGTGGCAGGGACAGGTCTGTGACACCAGGTTCCCACCAGGGAAAGGCTCAGCCAGGACAAGCACAGAATTACTGAGGTTGGAAAAGCCCTCTGAGGTTACCAACCATTCCCCAGCACTGCCAAGGCCACCACTGCCCCACGCCCCCAAGAGCCACATCCACGTGGCCTTTACATCCCTCCAGGGATGGGGACACCAGCACTGCCCTGGAAAGCCTTTCCCATGAAGAAATGTTCCCAATATCCACCCTGATCCTCCCCTGGCCCAGCCTGAGGCCGTTCCCTCTCCTCCTGTCCCTGTTCCCTGGCAGCACAGCCCGACCCCCGGCTGTCCCCTCCTGTCAGGGAGTTGTGCAGAGCCACCAGGTCCCCCCTGAGCCTCCTTTTCTCCAGGCTGAGCCCCTTTCCCAGCTCCCTCAGCCTCTCCTGGGGCTCCATTCCCTTGCCCAGCTCCGTTCCCTGCCCTGGACACGCTCCAGCCCCTCCAGGTCTCTCTTGCCAGGAGGGTCCCAGAGCTGCCCCAGCCCTGGAGGTGCCCCAGCAGTGCCAGCACAGGGGACAGGCACTGCCCTGCTCCTGCTGCCACCCCAGGGCTGGCACAGCCCAGGTGCCCTTGACCTTCCTGGGCACACCTGGCTCATGTCCAGCCCAAATCCCAGCCCAGCCCTGACTGGCCCTGTGCCACGTACTTCTCCTTCTCGATTTCCATGGACAGCCTCTTCATGTCCGTATCCTTGAAGTCGAAGGAGAGGCTCTCGCTGATGAGGTTGAAGCTTGGCAGGTCAGTGGGCAGTGCTGTGGTACTCGAGTTCATGGACTGCTGGAGAGAGAGCACAGGTGAATCACTCAGCTCCACACAAGTGTCACTACAGTGAATACTCTGCAACACTGAGGTAAAATCAGAGCAGCACTTGAGCCCAGAGTCCTGAGCACAAAATCAGCCTGGAGACCCCCCTGGCTCCACTCCCAATTTGCTCCTCAGTTCAAAGCCATTGCTCCTCCAGGACTCTTTGCAGCCCTAAAAAGGAGACAAAACACCACCTGCCTTCAAAATCTATTGACAAAACTTGGTAAAATCAGGGCTTTATCACTGCTGTGTCACTTTAAGTTGGACAGAAGCTGCCTCTTGAGAGTCATCTGTCTGCTATTTAACATTCAGTCAGGTTTATAAAGTTCAAGCTGTGAGCAGGGACAATGCAAGACCCCGTGTGACAGCAGAGTCCTGCATTCCACAGCTCCCCAAAGCCTCAACAAAGATCAATGTGACCCCAAGGATGCCACTCCAGCAAGGTCCATGGAGATGCACCAATGCATTTTTATCTCCTCAGTAATTTACAGCTCCAAAGGTTTAGAAACCACTTCTAGATTCAGCTGGAAATGGAGATAACACAGCAAATGACTCCTGGAACACCTGAGCAAAGATTTGGGACTTTCTTCCTCCTGCAAAATGCTTTGCTATCCCCCAGTGACACACACTGCCAGGCCCTCAGATTTTATCTTCTCCTAAAAAATGACCCTTCTTCCTCTCAGTCAAAAATTCTGTCACACCTCTAACAAATGGGCTCATTAGGAGGAGAGGAAAAGCCTGCTGGAGTCATGGCTCTGCTCCTGCAGCACGCTGGATGAGGTGGCAAACAGAGCACACGTCAAGGGTGCCACAGCAGCATCAGATGGGGCTGAGTCACAACTGCTGCCAGCCTGTTCAGCCCTGCTCTGGGGTATAAGAAATCCAGCCTGGCATCCCAAAGATCCCCCACCTCCCTCCTGGATACTCCTTCTTGCTTTAAGGGATTCCTGTAAGGAAAACAATGTGCCCAAACCTGGAATGGCATTGCTGGGTACCTGCTCTAACAAACAAGAGTTTGAGCTTCCACTGGCTCTTTCTTTCCCTCATTTCTCCTATTTGGGATACTCCAGGCACTGTTTTCAGTTAGCTCCTCTTCAGCAAGACCTGCTAGCATTGGGGTGACAGATTTACTCTGCACAATAACCTGCCTCTTCCCTCACCACCAGCCTGGAATTCACAAACAGCCAGGGCTCGTTCCCAGCTCGGACAAATCTGAGAGGGACAACATTTCATCGACCAGAGAAGCTGGAATACAAACACCTTGGACAAGCATAAACAAGGGGGTGCCTCAAACTGCACTTGGCCTGGCTGGAGCCTTCCAGGTGAGTTAAGACCCACCTGACAAGGAAACCCAACTCCTTCCTCCCCCTTTGCTGCCAGCAGAAAGGAACAAAGCCACATTAATTCTGGAGCAGGCACTGGAAGGGACAGCTCAGTACCTAAATTCCAGTCTCGAAGGAAAGGGGACAGGTCTGCCAAAGCACTTAACTGATTTAAATACTTGCATCCCATTGACATTCAAGTCCCTTCCCTGTAAGGCACACAGGCGTTCCCAAAGCCCTTCCCATGTGAGGTTCTCCTGTTCCTGCAGCACAGGGGAGCCAGGAGCATCCAAGCCAGCCCACTGGCCTTCAAACAACCTTTAGCTTGGTTTTTTTTTCAGTACAAGCTTTGTTGGGTTTTGTTTTTAAAAACTCCCAACAGCAGCAGTAACAGTTGAGCAGGAATTTCAATTGCTGCAGCCATTAAGGCCTGAGCCAATTTATCAGGGTTGCTACAGTCACCACTTCCTTCTCTTCCCTCGGCACTGCTCTGCCACGGAGCAAGGAAAAAAATGGTGGAGAAGTCAGAGAGCAGCAGGAGCGAGGAAGAGTATGGAAAAAGCAAAGAGTGAGCAGGTTCAGAGCTCTCAAAGGCATGGGCTTGATATCTGGAGCAAAGCACTTGACAGAATCATGCAATGGTTTGGGTGTGAAGAAACCTAAAAGCTCATCCACTTCCACCCCATGCCATGGGCAGGGACACCTTCCACTGTCCCAGGCTGCTCCAAGTGCCAGTGTCCAACCTGGCCTTGGACACTGCCAGGGATCCTGGGGCAGCCACAGCTGCTCTGGGAGTTCCATCCCAGCTCTACATCACCCTCCCAGAGAACAATTCCTTCCCCAAATCCCATCCATCCTTGCCCTCTGGCAGTGGGAAGCCATTCCCTGCGTCCTGTCCCTCCATCCCTTGTCCCCAGTCCTTCTCCAGCTCTCCTGGAGCCCCTTTAGGCCCTGGCAGGGGCTCTGAGCTCTCCCTGGAGCCTTCTCCTCTCCAGGTGAGCACCCCCAGCTCTCCCAGCCTGGCTCCAGAGCAGAGGGGCTCCAGCCCCTGGAGCATCTCCATGGCCTCCTCTGGCCTCTCTCCAGCAGCTCCAGTGCTGGGACACCAGATCTGGAGGCAGCTCTGCAGGTGGAGTCTCACCTGAGTGGGGCAGAGGGGCAGAATTCCTGTTGCAGATTCCCTGCTATTTGCAACCCTCCTGGGCAGCTCTTGCAGCAGGTGCTGTTATTTCTAATCCGAGGCCATGAGGTGATAAAAAGGACAGGGAACTTTTCCCATATGTGTTTCCTCACCTGGAACAAACTGCAAAGCCCTGCTCCTGCATGACAGCAATTTCCTGCCGTTAACAGAGGGAAGCACCACGCTGGCAGCAGCCATCCCTCAGATCCCTCTGGAATACAGAGCGAGACGGAGAACCCAGAGGGAGCACAGAGCAGGTCAGGAGGTTTCCCCTGCAGGGAAAGCTCCTCCTGGTGCTGCCACTGCCTTTATTTTGCTGCTCAGGAATTTGGGCAAGCCCAAACCAGCCACTTACAGCTCCCACAGGATGAGAGAGGAGGTGATTGCCTTTATCTGGCACCTGAAGGGCACTGAGGGAGGCAAAGAGCTGCGGCCAAGTCCGTAAGGAATGAGTTGTTCTCCAAGCCCTGACGCCCTGAGACTCAGATCCACGTCTCACTTCTCAGGCATCACCTACCAGTGACATCATACAAGCAGCCTGGGCTTCAAGGACTAAGAAGACACTGAAGCAAGCTTTAAAGAACGAGGATTGGAGATCTGAAAGTTGAAATATATATATATTTAACTGTTTCTTTTGCCTTTTCTGCAGCACAGAGTTAGGTCAGGGATTGGACTTGATCTCTTAAAGGTCTTTTCCAACCTAAATGATTCTACATTCATCCACTCCCTCCTTCCTCTCTTGCTCTTGTGAAACCCTGCTGAGGTCCCAGTGTCAGGGGACGACACAACACATCTGGGACCATGGAAAAGAACAAGCCCAGTGTTACACCCTCATTCAGGAAGAGAAAAGTTGGAATCCTGCACCGTTCATCAGAGCTGAGGAACTCAAGTCTTCCAAAATCAGCTTTCAAAACAGGATCCCTCCATGTGCTGGCAATCCAGGGAAGTGTAACAGAAGATGGAAGAGCCCAGCAAGGTGTTTTCACCTGGATACGGACATGCTGGTCACACCAGCCTCCTCCTGATCTTGGATAACAACAGCCATGGAGTCTGTGCAGCAATGCCTTCATCCCAGGGCAGGGAGAAGGGCAGGAGGAGCAGCAGCTGCATGAGGGGACCCTGCCACCGAAATGGAGAGAAAAAAAAGCATTTTCCCTTCCCACCAGGCACTGGTGTCCAGAAGGCTCTTTAGGGAAGGCAGAGGACACAGCCCCATGTGTCTGGAAGTGGCAGCTCTGCCTCCAGGCAGATGCAGCTGGAGGGGTGGAACTGAGCTCCATGCAATCCCACAACATTCCCCTAATGAGGCTCTAATTCCACAGGAACAGAGAGCAGAGCCACCCAGCTGCTCCCCTGCACCGGGATTTTGGCACAACAGCTTCGAGCTGGGGCTCTGCTGGTTTCACTAAGGATGGACACGGCAACAGGAGGGAACATGGATGTGGAAGAGCTGCCCAAATCCCACACTGGCTGGTGTAGCCACACAGCAGAGTTCCAGTGAGGACAAGTGTCTCCCTGTGCACAAGTTAAAGCCAGAAGGAAGGAGCTGGTGCATCCCAGAATTCTAGTGACTTGTAAAAGAAGGAGCACTCCAAAGCTGAGCTTTATCCAGCACTCACTTGACTGATTGTCCCTGAGCTGACAGCACCTGATTATTTTCCATCACTGTTATTTTTAACAGCCTCCAAATATTCTTGCAGTGAACTGAAGGGAATCAGGATGAAAAGTTGCTTCATCTCAACCCTTCTCCAGTCTGCTCCTAAAAAGTTTCCAGAGAAAGGTGGAAGGAGCCTGCAGGTACAAATTCAAACCTCGGTGCTGGTGTGTCCATAACTCCCACCTCAAGCCTATTCCTGATGCTCTTCCCCTTCCCCCAGGCCAGAAAGGAACAGGTGTGAGCTGCAGGGATGGGGGCACCTGATGGGGTTTGCAGGCACAATTAGGGAAGCAGAGGAAAGAACTGCCAGACAAGTCAGAGCAATGGTCATCTAGTCTGGTTTTTCCATGCCCAGTAGGAACCAGGACCAGATGCTTCAGAGGAAGGTGTGAAATCCTCTTAATGGACAATTATGGAATAATCTTTCTTCAAGTAAGTTTTTTTCCAGCACATAAAGGCCCAGTTTATGCCCAAAGAATGAATTTACAGGTTCTGAACAGTGTTTTTCCCACCTAACAAGAGCAAGGACACATTTAACCCTATTTTAAAGGTTATTGCTAAGCTGGTGCACTCCACACGTGCTGGCAAAGTGGCTCTGACACAGCTGCTAAATTGGTTTAAAATTTGCTGCTTTTAATTTCACCAGCGGCTCCTTTGCTCTCGTAGCAAGAGGTGGGTGGAAAAAAAAATAGAGCATAGTGAAGTTTGGCTGGATGACATGCAGGGATGAAAAGGGCAAGCACTGCTCAGGATTTCTGAGCAGCAATGAGACAGCTCAGCCCCCTCCACGGCTGGGATGGAGAAGGAGGCTCCTCCAGGCTACATGGGAGGGCAGGGAACTGGGAATTACAACCCAGATCTCTCTTACTGTGTAGGAAGACTTGCTGGTGATCTCCAAGAGCTTCTGCTTCGCTCTGCGCTCCGACTCACGAGCCTCCTGCAGGTCCTGCTTGAGCTGATCAGCCTCCTTTGCCCTGCAAAGACAACACCAAACAGCAAATATCAGACTGGAGCCAGGAGGAACGAGAGCACAGAGAAGCAGGATCACGGTGTGGAATAGGCAAGAAGAGATAGAGAAGGGCTGAGTTCATCCAAGCAGAAGGGCTGACACCCAACAGGCTCTCACACAGAGAGGAGTAATCAGCTGGAAGGAAACAAGGCTGATCTTTTACTTGCTCACTGCCACATTCACCATGGGACCTGGACTTGGGTATCAGGAGGGTGGAAACATCAATTTTAACAAGGAGCAAAGTCTCTTGGCTCACCTGTTCAAAGTTCAAGGATAACCTGGAACAGAACTCATGGCTGGAAAGGAGAACTGAACAACTGAGAGGTAAGTAGAAGAGTAAGGAGAGAATAGGAAATGTAGATCTACCATCCAGAGGAAGAACAACCCCCAAGTGTTTTTAATGTTGTTAAATACTTTGGGGAATGCAGGGGAAGGTTGCAGAAAGCACCCAAAAACAGAGCTGGCTTTTGGAAAGGGAAACCAGCTGGACTAAAGGTCCATTTGCTGTTGGACACAAGTGAGAAGCTGAGGGAGGATATCTCAGAGGGATAACTTGAAGGGGGTGGGAAGCAAAGCAGAAGCAGCTGCAAGGTTGTACCCTCTGACCTCCTCTCCGACTCCTCGGCCATCTTCAGCGCCAGCATCTCTGCCTCCAGCACCTTCTGCTCCATCAGCCGCTTCTCCTCCTCGGTGCGGATGGCCGTGGCCTTGATGCGCTGCATCTCCTGCTCGGCCTCGGCCGCCTTCTGAGCCAGGAGCTTGGCCTCCTCCTCCGTGATCTGCGCCTTCTCTGCCAGCAAATCCGCCGTCTCCTCCGACCTCATCTGACAATTCCAGGACACAAAGCCATAGAGCACAGCCCATGTCTCCCCAAATGTGCCCACAGCCCCCGGAGCAGGGCCCCGAGCTGCCTGCTCTGACACGCTCCATAGAATCCCTCCCTTCTGTAAAAGCCCAGAGCTGTCTGCTGCCAAGGCTGGGATGTGCCCAGGCTCTGTCCCAAATCATCCTCATGAGGGCTGTGCTCATCCCAAGCAGCCCAGCAGGATGAAATAGCTCCATCCAGCCTGCTGCCCACTGGCCACTGGCAGCAGTTTGGGAGCAGTCTTAGGGCAGTCACAGAGCGTTTCCAAAAACGCTTCTGCAGTGGAGAGAGTGAGGAGCAGCTGCAGTGCTCGGGAAATGGCCTCCAAGAGACCTACCAGAGCCTCGTTGGCCATTGTTGCCTCCTCCTTCAGCTGCATCAGCCTCCTCTCCAGCTCATCCCTGGTCCTCTCAGCCTCTTCTCTCATTTGCTTCTCTCGTGCCAGGCACTGTCGTTCCATCTGGGAAAAAGGGATTGGGGAAAGTGAGGAGAAAAGCACACATGAGAAGGTTTTCCATGGATGAGAAAAGAGTCCCAGGTGAGGTCAGAGCACTGCTGCCTCCTCTCTGCTTAGTGACAACAGGAATGTCCCTGGACTGGGGTGACCTGATCAAAGAACAGGATTAGGGGATCACTTAGGCTGGAAAAGACCTCCAAGTTCAAGTCCAACTGTTCCCCCAGCACAGCCAAGGTCACCCCTAAGCCATGTCCCCAAGTGTCACATCCATACATTCTTTTAACCCTTCCAAGGATGGTGATTCCACCTTGGGCAGCCTGTTTGATATTCCCTTGCCAGTCCTGAGACAATTCCCATCCTCTGCTCAGGCTGTCACTCACAGCACAGCCACAGGAGCTGCCTGCAGGTGACAATGTCCCCAGACAGTGCCCTCCTAGGCTGAGTCACAGGCCAGACCAGGACAAGTGGGTCTCAAGATCTCCTGCTTAACTCTCTGGAGTTTCTTACAGCAGGACTGGGCTTAAGGACAGTGAGGGCATCTCCCAAACACCACAGCACGTGGCAGGAGGCTGAGGGACAAGGACAGCTGCTCCTTTTGATCAGATATCCAATCCAGCATCCTGGAACCTTCACTTCCATTCATTCACAGGGAGGTCACACAGAGTGCAGCCACCAACCCTGGCAATTCCTGGATAAAACAAACCCTCTCCCTTTGCAGGGAACAGAAACACTTCTCCAGGAGAGGAAGATCCAAGCTACCAGAATCTGCCAGCTCTTCTCAGAAGATGCTGTGAGGGTTGCTGTGCCCAGGGACTGTCTCTTTACTAGCCAAGAGCCCAAGGGAGCCATTGGGCTAATTAACACACTGAGTTTAATCCCTCCAGCCACACAGGGATGGGGCATTATAAATATCCACGCTGCAGCCAGGACAGGAGACCTGCTGGGTTTAATAAGGGAAGGAAGTGAGACAAGCCACATTTCTCTGCTCCTTGGACACCAGCTGTGCTCTGAGAGCGGGACGCCCACTGTTCCAACCATTCTGCTTCCTTCTATTAAAGGTTCCCCTCATTAATTATCATTATGATCTGCATCCCACTCAGGACTTCCATTAACAAGAACTCCTGATCTAAAAGGACTATCTGAAACCAGTTAATGACTGTGGATGCTGGGGAGGGAGCAGAGAGCAGGGCAGACAGCACAGAGGCTCACTCAGGACAGGGCAGGCAGCCCACACATGAGCCTGACCTTTCCTATGGAGCCCAAATGCTCTGGATTTGGGAGCTCACATGAAGCCAGAAGCTGCAGCTCCCTCCCAGAGCCCTCACCTCTTCCAGGAGCCCAAATAAGCACAGGATCTTGGGTGTGGTGTTATCCAAACACATCAAAAACTCACTGATTGTAAAACTTAAAGATCCGTGGAATCATTAAGGCTGGAAAAGCCCTGAAAAGTCCAAGCCCAACCATTATCCCAGCATCACTATGTACACCATAAAACCATATCCTTAAGTGGCACATCCACTTTTGAACTCTTCCAGGGGTGATGACTTCACCACTTCCCTGAGCAGCTTATTCCAATGCCTGACCACTCATCCCTGAGGCTGGCAGCACTTGGACACCATGCTGCTCCTTCCAAGGACCTTCTCCTCCACTAAGGACATGGCCTAGAGAACATGGTGGTGGCAGGTTGATGGTTGGAGGCCTCAGAGTGCTTTTCCAACCTCAACAGTTCTACAGTGCCAGCTCCTTACTGACCAGAGAAATCCCTGTGGGAAGCACAAAGCCCCTCTTCCCCAGAGGAGTTTGTAGTGACTCACGTCCAGACCTCTCCTGCCACTCCACGAGCTACATGAGGGAAAACTGCTTCAGGAGGTGCCTGAAGGACAAGTCACATCCCACCTCCAGCCCAGCTGAGCACTTCAATACCACACAAACACCTTGGGAGGTGCACAAAGAACAAGCCTTGTCCCATTTCAAGGCCAGCTGAGCACATCAGCACCACACAAACACCAAGAGGTGCCTGAAGAACATGTCCTACCTTCAGCCCAGCTGAGCACCTCAGCACCACACAAGGATTGAGAGAGGTGCCTGAAGGACAAGCCATGTCCCATTTCCAGCCCAGCTGAGCACCTCCACCCCACACAGGCACCTCTGTGGCCACGCTCAAATGCAGTAACACCCAGACCCAGGAGCACAAGCCTCTGCTGGGTGCAGCAACTGCTCTGGCTTCTCCTGCTCCTCTCTAGTGGCTTCCCCCGCCAAAGGGCCATTTATATTCCGAGCACCAGTGCTCAGATTAGCTGTGTGGGTTTCAGTGAGTAGAAAAGGTCTACGAGCAGAAAACAATGATTCATACAATTCAATTTGCTGATCTCTGCTCGTGGGCTCCACGCCGCTGCCTCCGCCGCGCCGTGCCGGCCGCCCGGGCTGACCCGCGGCACGGAGCGAGGCCAGCGTGGAATTAACATTCCAGACTGCACAGCCCGGAATGCCAGTGTGCATTCCATCACCCTGCAATTAGAAATGAGGCAAAGAGGCAGAGCAAGCTCCCACTCACAGCCCCTGGTTTATCAACTGTCCCAACACACGTCTTGCCACACACCCAGGGCGGCTCTTCCCTCCTGTCCTCTCAGTTTTGTTCCCAAATTGGGGGCTGGACTCAGGCTGCCACCAACATGCAGAGCCAAGCTGAGATGACTGGAGAGCTGGGAGCAGGCTACTAAAAAATGTTCAGCTGGACCTTCCCTCAAAGCTGCTTTGATGTCATTCCAGAGACTTGTCCTTCCCAGGCCCATCTGCATTTTCTGATTTTGGCTCACTGGTTATAGGACATGCGGCTCACCTGCTTCCTGGCCTTCTCCTCCCTGGCCTGTGCCTTCATCTGCTGCACCTCCAGCGAGTCTGCCTTCCTCCTCCTCATGAAGAGGTCGTGGTTCCCGATGCACAGCTGAAGAATCTGTTCCAGTCAGGGGTGAAGAGCGGAGAGAAACAGCTGTACGCGTGATGGCAGTGAGGTGGTTTGTATTCTTGACACACAAAAACACTAGAATTGCTTTGATTTGGTGCTTGTTAGTGCTTCCACCCACTGAGCTCCAACCCTGCAAGCTCTCACAGCTGTAGGAGGGGCAGGGAGCCAGGTCCCACACCAAACACCAGCTCCTGGGTACAGCAGCTCTTTGCAAAGACCAATTTTCTGTGCCTCCAGCACAGCACGGGTGTTGTTTCACACCCACCCTAAAAAGGCAAGAGGCCAAATAATGAAATAAAAATTTCTAGAGCTCTGCCCAGTTCCCTGGTTCTCACTGCCCCCCTTCTTTAGGCTCAAGATGAATTTGCACCTTCTACCCAGTGTATGTTTAAGGCACTGAGATTAAAAATAAATTAAAATTCTGAACAAAATGGAAACCAATTTCCACTTGGACAAACAGAAGGCTTATCAAAAACTTGTTTGGGCATCTCCACATACCTTTGCTGAAGGGATTTGAGCCCCAGTGTGGTTCTCTCTCTGGTAAGGACCAGGGAGGTGGCAGTGCTAGAGGAGGGTTAGCACAAGGTGGGCACACAGAGGAGTGAAAAGATTTTTTTGGCAATAAAAGCAAAGTTCTAAATTTGGATTCTTTTCTTGAAGACTGATTTACATGCTCTTCTTCCATTCCGTAAAATCACAGAATCACGGAATGGTTTGGGTTGGAAGAGACTTAAAGATCATCCAGTGCCATCCCCTGCCATGGGCAGGGACACCTTCCACTGTCCCAGACTGCTCCAAGCCCTGTCCAGCCTGGCTTGGAACACTTACAGGGATGGGGCAGACACAACCCAGGTCACAAATGCTGAAATCTCTGAAGATTTCAGCACTATGAACCTGATGATGCAGGGAATGAGGAAGGCCCATTTGCTATGGAACACAGCACAGCCAACAACCAGGACAGCAAAGGTCCCTGTGTGACCTAATGGCAGATCCAGATCCAAATCCAGAACAGCAGCTAAAGCTGGTCTCCAACATGGACAGCTCAGTGCAGCCCATCCTTGTCCAAGGAGACTGTCCTCAGAGGGGGAAAAGCCTGGACTCTGGTAAAGGTGCCTCCCAAAACAGGGAAAGCTATGACACAGGGCAGAGTGGGAAAGATCCATACAAGAACAAAGAGGAACTGAGCAAAGCTGGGAGTTGTATTCACTAAGTGCTTCCACTATTTAGGTCAGCTGAAAGCCAAGAGCTCCAAAAGGGAGCACAAAAACAGGGGAGGGGGAGAGGTTTTGTGGAGCAGCTTGTCTCGAGTCTCCCCCTTCCCTCCTTCAGTGAGCAGTAACTGCTACAGCCCTGCACAACCACACAGCAGCAGCTCCCTCTCAAAGGAAAAGCCCCAAAAGCTTGTTGTCTCACACTCTCTGCGGAACCCACTGCTGCAGGCAGTAAAAAACACTGTCTGTGCACTTACCAGCTTATTCACACGCAGCTTTGATGAATTGAATTTAAAAACATCAATCTTTTTGTCCAATGGCTTAATCGTAAACTGAAAAGGAAAAAATAAAGAGGGAGAGAGTTATCAGAGAGTGGTGCATTTAATAAAAACGCAGCTATAAAATTCTTCCTGAAAGCTCTGGCTCAGAGCAGGTCAGCAGGGTCAGACACACGGCTCAGAGCCGTCCCCGTGGCTCTGAGCCAAGCAAGAGGACTCGCATCAAAAGCAGCCAAGGAGACAACTGTTCCTCCTGCCAGGAAAACATGGGGGCCACAGGAGCTGGTGTCCTCTGCAGAGAAGCCTGCAAAGGTAGGGGGTTCAGCTCAGCACCTCCCCAGGGCAAGGTGGTGCTCTCCTGGGAGCTGCAGGGAACACGGAAACCACAGCAGGAACTCGGGATGTTTCCAAAGGGAGGAAGAACCAGCTCAGCTGCCTGATTGAACCACAGAATCATTAAGGTTGGAAAAGCCCTCCAAGGTCATAAAATCCAAGTGTCAACCCAACAGCACCATGTTCACCCTCAAACCATGTCCCCAGGTGCCACATCTACAAGTGTTTTGAAGACTTTCCTTGGCAGTCTGGGCCAGGGTTTGACAGCCCTTCAATGAAGAATTTTTCCCTAATATCCAAATTAAACCTTCCCTGGCACAACTTGAGGCTGTTTCATCTCATCCTGTCACTTGTTACCTGGGAGAAGAGCCCAATCCCACCTGGCTGCACTCTCCTGTTATAAGGGCAGGAGAGCTGGATCAGGAACACAGCAAGGAGCTGCTGCCCTTCCCACCAATACTCCCACTCACAGGAGCTCCCCAGAAGAATTTTCCAGGCATTTTCTTCTCCAGAACTCAGCCATGTCCTAAGACTTCCTCACAATTCCAACTGTTATTCCCTGGCTCTAACTTGTATTTACACTCCATGTGCCAACCAACCAGCTCTAGCCATGGCCTGGCTTCACCCTCTCCAAGGCTCTCCCACAGCAGCTCTCTTGAGAGGCCAGTGGTGGCACAAACCCCTCAAGGGCTTTAGTAATGCAGCCCTTGGATGGAGAGAAGCCTCTGCACTATCAAAAGGGTACTTGAAGAGATGGAGTGCTCTGCAAGATGGCATTTTTTAGGAGACATGCACATATTCCATCACTCCCCCACACGCTACAGAAATAACGGGCTGAGGAGCTGGAGCAGACAGAGTGTGTCCATTAGAGTGGGAGATCTGTCAATACACGGCCCTGCCTGCACAGGGCCCTGCCCTGGCACTGTCTCACTCTGGCAGTTTAAGAGCCAATCTTTTAAGACTTTCACAAAAGCAGACGTGCATGAACGTCCCTGGATTCGAGCTCCAGCAGAGCCCCCAGCAGTCACTGAGAGCAGCAGCAGGAATGTGCTGGGAGAGGAGTTTCAGCTCCATGTGAACAGTCAATCTTTGTTAGGAGGGATAACCCCCAGTGTGGTGTCAGCAGAGCTGCTGTTCCCAGCCATCGGCCCTGTTTGTATCAGGTCAGGGCTGCTCGTGGGCACCTGATTACACAGATGATTGAGCTGATGGAAGGGATCGATGCTTCCCCTGGAGAGAGCTCTGCTGCAGTCCTGTGGCAATGCTTATGGAGGGGTCCTGGGGTCCCTGGATTCTGGGGAGCTCCCACTGCACTGTCACAGTGAAGCTTTGGAAGTCACTCAGTGCTGGGCTTTTTGCAGAGTCGTGAAGCTCTTTAAGGAGTAAAGCAAGTGGAGACAATTCCAGCATGGATTTACTGCTTATAAAACTTCACAAGACATGCAATAAACGCAGCTGATGAGAAACCTTTAGCTGCTCCCCTGATCAATATCATGTTTAGATTAGAAAACCATTTTTAATTAAGAAGTTAATTCTCTTCCTTACCATGAAGGCAGCTGGTTTCTTTGAGTAGCTTTCTCAGACTTACAATGGAGCTGCTCAGTCCCCTCTCCTCAGCCAATTGCACTTCTGTTCTCAATTAGGTTTGGGGGCCAACAATCCCAAAGACCCATATTTAGACTCTGGATTTAATAAATAACTATCCAACAGCGGGCTTAAATTGCTCAACTTCCTAAAAAGATTCCAGCTGCTATGCCAAGCCTAGCAGCCTGAAACCCAAGATGATGTAATGAGATGGCAAGAGCTCTTCTCCCCAGGAATACATCTCCCTGTATTCCATAATACAGAATATATCCACAGTAATAAATACCGTAATTTATGCAGTAAAGAAGAGATTTTAACTTCTGAACTCTGGTATTTGGGCTAAGCATATCAACAGCAATTTTGGGTTTTTGAAAAGATTATTACATAGAAGGTTTGAAACCGAAGAGGAGAACCAGCTCCCCAGTGACCCCTTGCACGCCCACTTCCTGCACAGTTTCAGGAAGGCTTGGATTAAGGTTTCAGCTGGAGGAGTTGAGCTGCCCTTAGCTAAGCTGGTGAGAGCAAGCACAGCAGATAGAAAAGCCAAGAGGAATCATTTTAAATCCCAGTTGTGTTCTTACTGCTCTCAGGGAGGAGGTGAGACATATCCATACCTCTTTATCACTGTAGGAGATATTCCGGATCTCGTTCCATGGGAAGGAGATTTTAGGGGTCAACCTGTTGTCTGGGTCATAAATGTGAAGACCCAAGGCATCAACTCCAAGGAGTAGCTCTGTGCCCTTTTTATTCTGCAGGAGGAAAGGAAGGAGCAGAAATCACAGGGAAGGTCAGACATGAACCACTGTTCCCTCCTCAGCCAGCCCCGAGCAGTGACCCAGCATGGGGTACCAGGAGCTGCTGCCTCCCCTCAGCACAGGTGGTGCCCCCAAATGCCACCACCCAGCTCTCCTGGCTCTCCAGGACATGGAGATTACCCTGGCAGGAAAACAGGACCCCCAACCCACCCAACTCACCCTGATGGCGAAGTAGTTCACACCGTACATCTCCAGGTCCTGGGCTATCTTCAGATACTCCATTTCAGCTTCATCTCTGTCAGGCAGCAACAGTGTTTGGGAGGATCAGAGAGGGACATGGCTGCTCCTGCTGATCCTAAGCACTCACTAGGCTTTAAAGCTTGGACTGTCTCTATCACACAGGTCAATCCTGTCTTTGCTGACTGGATCAATAAAGGCCAAGAGCAAATCCCACTCTGTAGTTGCCAGCATCTGAGTGGCTGCTGAGATGCAGCAGTCCAAGCCTGGCTTTGCTCACCTCCCAGTCCCTTCAGCATAAATAGGAAATCCCTGGCTGGGATGCCAGTGTTTCAGATCCACGGCTTTAGGTTTATCCCCGAAAAAGAGCGTTTTGCCACGTGAGGCAGCCATACAGTTTGAATCCCTACCCTGTTTCTTCTCCCAGATCCTTGATGCAGGTGAGTCCTTACTTTGCATCATTCCTACAATTCTCTTGAGGACCCCGACAGTGACCAGGGGACAGCAGGGCACAAGCAGAGCCATCAACAAAAGCTCTGAGCTCCTCCTGAGGGTGCTGCAGAGATGTGCTGGGATTAAGCTGCTGGCAGAGCTCATCCAGCACCTACCCAAGCTCCCCAAAGCCTGGTGACTCTCCAAGGGAGGGGACTGGCCCTGACCCAGCCCAGCAGCACAGGCTCACCTCGCTCTGCCCCGGTGCTCTGCGTACCAGGCTGTTATCCTTTCCTCCCACATCTCTGGAGTCATCTGGTACAGGTTTATTACCTGGGATAGGTGGGAGACAGACTCCAGGTCACAGTACTGCTCCTGGCTCAGCGAGAAAGCCAGAAACACCAAGACAAATCCCAGCAAGCACGTCCAACCTCAGGATAGCTTGGACACTGACTCTGCTGAGCTCCTTACCCGCTTGGGAAGCAATTCCTCCTGTGCCAGGAAGCCTCTCTTGTGGACGTTGGGATCGTAGTCGCCGTACTGGGGAGAAGCACAGACACAGTGCCCACCCCACGTTACCAACAAGGGCAAGTCAAACTCTTCACCCCCTCACACCCAGCGCTGAGAGACAGCAAACACAGCCTGCTCACCCCTTCACCCCACGAGCACAGAACCTGCTGCTCTGTAAGGTGAATTACCTGGGTTTCTTTGCCATTTCATTGCTAATAGAAACAGCTTCCTTCTACTCATGCAGAAGAGCTGGGAGCAGAACAAAACTTCCCACTATCACAAAATCATTAAGGTTGGAAAAGTTCTCCAAGATCAAGTCCAGCCTGTGACTGAACACCCCTAAGGTCCCCAAGAGCCACATCTGCTCAGTTTTTGAACCCTTGCAGAGATGGTGACTCTACCACTTCCCACAACTTCAGTTGATGGCCTTCACCAGGTTGATGTCCTCCATCAGTCCAGCTGGATTAGATGATGGTTGTCTATTCTATTCCACTCTATTCTCATTATCATGCCCTAATTAACATTTCCTCCAATGCAGAGCAAGACTATAGCTAAGAGGTCCTTGCAGTCCCACAGGAACAAGGAAACAAGGAAATAAGACATAGAGAAAGACCTGTCCCCAAAAATTGATGGATAGCAGTGATCCAGGTTAGGCAGATGGCAGCTCCTCTGTCGCTGCTCATCAACCTAATGAATAAGTATCAAAAAAAATTAGAGAAATTTGACAGATTCCTCTCAGGCAGGTGGTGGCTCTTCTGTCAGAGGGTCTGCTGCTCAACTGGGTCATGGAATCCAATTCAGATTTGTTAAGTGCATCCACTAATTACTGGTATTTGTTTAGATTTACATCTCTTTGAGCAGCATATAAAGTGACTGAGAAAGAAAACTGCTTATTAACAGATTGAAGAGCCGTGTGTCCCTGCGGTGCATGTGAAAATGAATTTACCTCCTGCACGGCCTCAGAGGGCAGGAAAGCGCTGGAAAACGGCTCCTCCAACAACCCAGCAAGTTCAGAGGGAGAGGAACAAAAGCATGTGAGGCACGTACAGGGAGTGCTGTGACTTCCACTCACCTGGCAACCAGGACTTCTGCAGTGACAGAGGTGACAGTCCCTGACTGCACAAGACACAGCACCGTTTGCTCAAGCCACTCATTTTGCAAGTGAGGAGCCCTTCCCTCCCTGCTTTTCTGAGCAACCTTAGCTCAGGAAGTGCAAAATGGGGACAATTTTTAAACACAAGACCAAGAGGCACCCCGTGGTCATGCAACAAGTCAGGAAGCTTTTCCTCCCAGTCTCCTTTTCGTGCCAGGACCGTCACACCGTGCACTGAAACAAGAGCTCAGCATCAAAAGTCTACACACATCTCACCTCTGTGCTTGGGAGACAACACGTGGGGATTAAAGACACAAATATTGATTTGGAGCCAATGCAGATGCAAAGGGAGCATGTAAAAACAACCAACACTGACTCAGACTTCAATTAAAACAACAAAACCAGCCCGGATTTCATCCAAGAATGGTGGCAACTCTATGTCTTCAAGGTCTGGGAGCTTCTCAGGATGCAGCATTTTGCAGGCACACAGCCCCTGAGCCCCCGTCAAAAGAAAGCAGCCCTAAAAATGTGGCACTGGTGAAGGAAATAACTCCAATAACTTTGGACAGGCAGCAAGTAAATCATTTTTAGGTGATGAAAATAATAGCAAATAGGATTAGCACGATTATTTTCTGTTGTGATCTTCCGTGGATGTCCAAGACTAAGTATGGATTACGTGACTTTTCATGTGCTAAAAAATACTGCTGTGTCCCAGAGGAATATTTGTACTGAGAGGGGAGTCTGGATGAGAACATTAATTATTCACAAGTCAAAAATCAACAAATGGCTTAAGTATTGCAGAATTTGTTGGCTCAAATGATTTTGCAAACGTACTTTCTAAAGGCCTTTCCAATTAAATCATTACTTTCAAACTGTCATGGAATTTCAGCTCTTGTTAATTGAACTGTATGATTAATATTCATGATTGGGCATGGAATTGCCTTTACCACATTCATACGCCTGGCTTAGATTGTTGGATAAACACAGGCACGCTCAGCTACAAATTAACACCAAGTATTGCTTGTTTGGGGGAAAAACAATAATAATTAAAGAGCTGTTTGCTGTGCTACAAGATCTGAAGTGCTGAGAGAGTTGCAGCATGGCAGCAACCTGCATTTAAGGGGCAAAAATTAGAAGAACCTCCTGGATGTTCCCATTTTGTTTTCAGTTGATCCCACGTCTTTCCCAGCTATTTAAAACCTGAACCACCTCCAACCTCTGAAAGCCATGTGGGTGGTTTGAACAGCACTGGAGGGGAAAGCACATAGTAATTCCCCAAATGAACACAACGAGAGAGAAATAAATAAGCTGTTATTTTTATGGCCCCCCTGTTTCCTTTGCTGTCTCAGGTTGGTTTGGATGGACCAGCAGCACCTGGCTGTCAGTGAGTGGCTGCTGGATGCACACACACTGCTGTGTCAGGCTATTATGCCCCTAATCATGCAAATCAGCACGTTATTAGTGAAATTACTGTGCTCTCTGCCTGCTTTCTTGTCCAGGAAGGACATCATTATCCTGTTTAACTGGAAGGAGATGACCTGCCACATCTTTCTTCCCAGTTCCCTATCAAAGATGTGCTTTCAGCTTTCACCTTTGCTGGGAGTGAAAGCAGAAGGGGAATCCCAGGCTGGAGGGGCAGCAAGGAGAGGGATGTCTGAAGAAAAGCCCTTTAGTGAAGAGCAGAAAAGGCATCCCTGCTCCACCTTCTGATCTCTGCACAGTCAGAACTGCTCTGACTCCATGTGACCTCCTTCCAACGGCCCAGGGCATTGAAAGTGCCAAGGGGACAAAGAGGACAGCACAACCAACCTGCACCAAGTCACAGCCTGTCCCCAAGCACATGAGCAGGAGCTGTCCCAGCCACCAGGTAACAGAGCTCAATATTTACCCAATGTTTATTCATTTTGGCAGCCAGAAAAGTCATTCCCTACATATCCTCAGCTCAGGTCAATGGAAAGAAAGCCAGGGAAGTGTTTACTCATGCACTCTAATAAGAGTGATGAATGTTTCACACAAACAGAAACATTTCTTAAAGTCACTTTTCTTTGCCCAGCTGATGAGTTTCTTGAACAAAACATGGTTTCATCAATACTCTGATTATGAGGAGAAAACACCAATTTCTAGTAAAGTCAAATACCATCAAAGAACATGGCACCCAGGGCTCTACTCAGAGTGTGGACTGAAGGGTTATGAGGAAAATTATATGGCCATAGGGAAAAAACCAACCTGGATCAGACCTTCTCTTCTGGCAACAGCACCAAACCCCACCTCCTGCACTACCAGCAAAGATGGCCCCACAGAGCTGCTCCTCCTAAACCTCTCCACAGCCCTGCTCCTCAAGCACAGCTGCACTTGCCAGACCCAGGGCATGGCCACCTGCCTGCTGTCCTGTGAGGCAAACCCTCCCAAAATCCCACCCAGGAGCTACAGAGACAACGTGGCTGGGCTGTGCTCAGACTGCAGTCACTCCTCTCCCTCTCCAGACAGCATCTTTGCACACACACACTGGAGCTGAGCTCCAGGAGCTGTTAATTGAGCAGCAGCACATGTGCATACACAGGCAGAAATTATCTCCCCGACTGCAAGAATGTCCCTGCCACTGAAACCTGGGCTGCTCCCTCCATCCCAGGAGTTTCTGCCCTGGGCAAGCTGTCCATGGCTGCACACCCCAAAATGGAAAACAGTGTTCTCTGGAATAAATCCTCAGCAAAACACACCAACTCTGGCCCCAGAGTAGAATGCAGCAGAGGAACAAGGGTAACTCAATGAACACTGACTTTTCCTTCTGTCTGGTGAGGCCAAGCACCCAAGATCAAACCCAAGATAAAGGGAGAAGCCAGGAAAAGCCCTTTCACAGTGCAATAAATTGGATGTGGCAGCTCTAGCACTGAAATAAAGTCATTATCAAGATAAGTACTCTGGGGGAGCTGGGAGTCCCATGGCTGGCTTGCCTTTGGCTACACTGGCAAAAGCAGGGAGGAGATCCAAAACACCTCCGGCTCAGGGAATTCACCTGCTCCAGCAATAAGCCACACTGAAGCAGGCTCTGCAGCTCGTGAGCTGAGCATTTGCTAAACAGTCCTGGAAAGAGAAAGCAAAATCCCATCCAGTGTCTGGAGGTAGCCAGGAACCAGCCACGTGGAGAAGGCAGCAGGGCTGGTGTAGCCCCCTCACCTCCCAAGCTTTCACAGCTTTCCCTGCCTCCCCTTTCCCCAGGAAGTGGCTCCACCAGGAAGCACCTGGATCAACACTACCCCAGCAGGCCCTTGAAGCATCCCTCGGTGCCTACCTTGGCTTGGACAGCGTAGGAGGCCAGCAGGACTGAGGCTTCGGGAGGACAGAAGATCTTCTCATCCAAAATCTGCTTCTTCACCTGCACACAGAGCAGCAAAGGACAGATAGCACACGTTTAGTGGAGCACAGCAGAGCATGACTGTCACAGCAGATGGCTGCAGTTTGTTTCAACTCGAGCTGTCAACCACACAGAGTTAACAATTTTCCTAACACTAATCACAGTCCATAACCAGGAAATCTCTGGCGGCTTGGAAGGGCTCAGGCTTTCACAGACCCCCTTTCTCATACAGGTTGGTGAGAAGAGCTAAATTTGTACATGGAAAATAACAGCACCTCTCTCCTGTTGCTAAAGGCAAGGCGGGGGGGAAAACCTTGCATGTAAACACAGCGATAAAACCTCTTTAAGGCACAAGCTGCGGATTGATAGGACATCCAGCCACGCTGCTAAATAAAAGAGCAGCTTGCAGCCGAGTCTCCAAGCACTGCAAGCTTTGCTCTGGGACATTCAGGCCTCATTGTGAGTCAGTGCTCACCTGTGCTGGAGGCCAATTCCTTGGATCCCAGCACAGAGAGCTGTGGGTCACCTCCATGGCAGAGCTTTTAGCAGCAGGCACAGCCCCGTGTGTGCTCCCAGGAGAGCCAATGTGCAGCTCCCTGAAGCCACAGCTTTACTTCCCTGCCTTCTGTGCATTAAAAAATTAAACCTGTCATGTTAGATATTTTTTGGGTTGGCACACTTAATTTTCCTGATTAAAGATAGGGGGGAAAAAAAAACCTAAAAAAGCCTACGATTTCCTGGGAGGTTTAAATGGATTGTCAGAGATGCAGGAACATCAATTTGAATCTATAACGTGCTTTGAGTCCTCAAAGTTGGGTACAACATAATCACAGCAGATATTCTGCTGCATCAAGATAAAAAACAGGAGAGTTTACAAGCTTAGATGTGCTCTTGTTTCCCAAATGCATTCAGGAGCCCAGGCTCCTCTCAGCACAGAAATCCCAGCAGCAAAGTCATGGTCTGCATTTAGAAAATGCAGCTTGAATGGCTTTTCCTCTCTGATTTTCCTTCTCAAAGATGCCAACAGCATTTTTCCTCACCGTGGATAAAGCTCCTGGCAAATGAGGCATTCAGAAACAACCCTACAGAGACACCAGTGCACGAGACAGAGCTTGGAAATTAACAGGAATACTTTGCATTTAGAACACTTTTGGCTCTGGAGAAAAAAGATGGACTTTGGAAGAGTGAGGAGCATCAAGAGGCTGATGAGCTCACTTGGAAAGGGCAGGACACCCTGCAGGATACAGAAGTATTCCCAAATCCAGACTGTCCTGAATTTGGTGTAAGAAACATAAGAATGAGTGACTTTTAAAAAATTTCTGCAATTTATCTTCAAATTAACAGCCAGAGAACAGCTGAAACATCCCAGTGAGTACCCAGGGGTCTGACTAGGAGGGCTCTATTCGCTGTAACCACGCTTGACACAACTCTTCTGGGGAAAAATGTGTCAGAAAATTGATTTTGTGGCAGAAAATTGATCATGTCTCTGAAAGAGAGCTCCTGTGATAGCAGCTCCTTGTTACCAGCCATTGCCACATCATCAGCTGAACTGATTTCTCAGGACACAAAGTTTTGTAGAATAATTGAAATAAAAAAACCCCAACCAAGATGTGTTCACCACAGTTTCCAAACGCTTAACTGAAGGGCAGGAGTTTCTAGGGCAGGTGAGACTGTCAGGTTTCCCCTTCTCCTCTGTTTTTTCATCAGAGAGCTGAGCTGTTGGGACGTTCTCCTGCTCCAGTGACCTGAAGGCTGTTTAGTGAGGGGAACTTTGCTGTGCAGCCTGGGAACAGGCTGGCTGCACTCTGCTGTCCAGGATGAAACTGCCCTGCTCCACACAGCGATGCCATCACGTCCTCAGCACAGCTCATCCCACACCCTGCAGAGGGACACGAGCCCTTGGCTGACAGATCCATGTCCCTGAGCCACCACCCATGGATATTATGGATCACCTCGTCAGTCCTGCCTGCCAGTTCAGAGGTCTGCCAGTCTGGGCAGACTGCTTCCTCCACACAAACCATCCGTCACCTATTTTAGGAAGTCTTTGTTGCTGAAGATGAGTCCCTTTGGAGAGGTGTGAACACAAGGATGTGGAGCACACTTTGCTGATCAACTCTCTGACCCTGGGACCTTCTGCTGATCCTGGCTCCCTCTCCCTCAGGTTGCATAGCAGTGGATTGACTCCTACCTGCAGGAAGAACAAGTGCTGCGTGATTTCTTGGACTAATTCCTCCTCTGCATTCTCAGGATAAAATTTGGCCAGAAAGTGAAAGGTTTTGGGCTCCTCTGTGGGGACATCATGATCCAGGACCTGTGGAATACAAAAACCATTTGATTTCTTCAAGAGCCAGCTCCCTTCTGTTCAGATCAGCACATCTTCTGTCAGACACTTTTAGACATCTAGAACAGACCCAAATAGTTCAGACACCATAGTTAAAAAAAGAAAACAAACATTTCTGACACTCTTAATGATGCAAGGGAACAAAAAAAGGCAGAAACAAACAGCATGAGAAATGAGACAGTGAAGGTTGATCCTGATCTGCCATGTGCTTGTTGCTTCTCCTGATCCTTCTGGAGTGATGTTGGATCCTGCTGCGCCACCAGTCGACCTCCTCCTTGTTTTCCTGCACTGAGTTTATTTCAGTGGTGTTTCTTAACACTTGGCTCTGGTACTGCCCAGTTAAATCTTCATTTAAAACCTCAGCCTGAGAGGTGACACCCAGACCTCCCTCAGCGTCCATGACCACCTGGCCGTGGCATCACATCCTCTGAATGTGAACAGAGTCACATCTGACACCTCCAAAAGCCACCCCTCACAGATTTGGGAAGCATTTCCTCCCTCATCCCCACCTCCTTTTCACTCTGGTTTTCCTCCTGCCAAGCTCTCTGTATTTCTCAACAATAAAACAAGAGGCAAGTCCACTCTTCTGCTGATGGTTTTGTGTTCAGGGGCACAAAAGAGAGAGTTTTAGGTTTTATTTGCTTTGCAGTCACCCTGAAGTGCAGCACCCCAGCATGGCTGTGTCCCAAAATGTCTCCAGGGGATTCAGTGTGCACAGATGCTGGGATGGGGCATCTCTGCCAGCTTTTCCCAGTCTGACACCCCCTGATGTCACAGAGATGGGATTTAAGTACATCCATCCCAGCTCACCCACCACACAACCTTGGGCATTCAAAGAAAGAGGAAAGGACATTCTCCTCTGTCATCCCACACAACCCCTCAAGGGAAAAATCCTTGTCCATGGCAAGGGCTTGGAATGAGAGGAGCTTCAGGGTCCCTTCCAACCCAAACCATTCTGGGATTTTGTCAACTTTGGTTCCAACCTTTTTATCCATTTTGAGCCAAGCCACCGTGTCCTTGATCGTGTACTGCAGCCCGAAGAACCAGGTTTCCCGCAGTCCCAGTGTCCTGCACACCAGATCAAACAGGTCCTTCCCTTTCCACTTCACCTGCCAGAGAGAAAATAGGAAGCAGAGTTATAAAGGTGGATTTCAGAACTTCTCTCTGTTCAAACAAATGCACTGTTTTCATTTCACAAGGTCAACTTCAACCCCCCTGCGAATGCATCTGGTACAGACATGAAAACACCCAGACGAGGCACACGTTATCTCCTTCCATCTGATCTCATCTGTAGATCATCAGCTCCTCCCTCAGTAGGAAACTGAGATGTGATTTCCCCCCTTTTCCAAAAAATGACACCACAAAGCCCCTGTTTCTTGCCCTAGGAAACTGGGGGTTCATTTAGGCTCTTGTTGAGCTCAGGTTTAGGCTCCTGATGTGTTTAGGTTCCTGCCTGTTGCCAGCAGGGAATAAAACCCCCTTTGAACTGCCCCTTGGTGGATTTGATGTGTCTCCCTACAGACCCAGGAAGCTGTGCACAAGCACCACCATCAGCACCAGGGGTTCAGAGAGAAGAGTCACAAAATCAGCAGTGACACAAGCCCTGCACAGAGCGTGTGCATCCAGAGCCACCAACCCTGCACAGATAGAAGGGAAAAAAGAGCTCCAAAATCTTCATCATTACCACTGAAGTCAGCGGTTCTCTGGGAATACATTTTGATAGAGTCAAACTGCATTTTCTGCTGAAAATGTTGGGGACAAAAGCAGCCAAGGAGCAGAGAAAATTGGTCCTGCTCAAGGACCGTGTCCTTTGAACAATCCTGCAGCTGCATCCGTGATGCTACTGAAGTTTGCTCATAAAACCAGGAGGTGTTGGGAGGCAGAGAGGTGAAGAGGGACATAAACCACATGAATCTAATATGCCAAAGCCACTTTTGCCTTCCATCTGCACGCTGAAAACAATTGCTGGACCGAGACATATGGCCATTACTCCAAAGCCCTTGGGCAAACAGATCTCGAGCACTCTCTTGTCACTACAGCTCAATCCTGGTGCCACCTGGACACATCAATATTAACGCCGGGGCCGCTCCCGCTGTCACCCACTGCCGCCTTGTGGGCACAGCCAGCCCCAGCTCAGCCAAGCTCTGCCTTTCAGTGCTCTCCCCCTTCCCAGAGAGCGCAGACACACACGCTGACAGTCCCGGAATAGGACAAAGCCGACACCGTCCTCCCGAAAAACACCACCCCCGGATGGCTCGCCGCAATTCGGATCGGGCGCTGTCAACACCTCGGGGTCAGAACGCCAGGAGCAGCAAGTTTGGCAGTGCCGTAATTATAACCCCCCTAATTTCACACATTTCGCTATCCTCCAGCCCCCGGGATGGGCTCCAGCTCGGCACAGGATGGCTCAGACTGCAGAAGATCTTTTCCTGACTATGATTTTAAGTGGGAGGTTAATTCGAGGGCTCAGACAAAACAGAGTGAGGCCCATTAAAAGAGCTATTTGGTACCATTTTTGCAGGCACATAAAAGCAGGCTGCCAGCAAAAGGCTATTTCTTCACTAAAGTGCTTTGTATAAAGCATTATGGGCTGTTTTTCCTTCTCTAAGACTGTATTTCAGTCTCAGCACAGCAGTGCCTGCACCAAACCTTCTCAGGACAGGCTCCTGCCTGCTGCTAATGGCAGTGCCGGGACATTCCAACACATCCCACGGGATCAGTGCATTAAACCTGGAATTTCCACTGGCTGTGGCTCCTCACCGAGCCACCTCAGGTACCCAAACTGTGCTCAAGAGGTGACAGGACACAAAGGTTTCCTCTCAAAACACAAACCACCAGTTTGTTTTGAAGAGTAGCTCTGAGGATTGAAGCAGGAGCCTTGTGCAGTTTTCACCCCTGCATTTTTAACTTGGTGATGGGAATTTGGAATTGTTTGGGTGGGAAGAGACCTTCAAGATCATCCATTCCCACCCCCTGCCATGGGCAGGGACACCTTCCACTATCCCAGACTGCTGCAAGTCCTGTCCAGCCTGGCCTTGGACACTGCCAGGGATCCAGGGGCAGCCACAGCTGCTCTGGACAACCCCTGCCAGGGTCTCACAGCTGGATTTCCTCCTGACACCTAATCTAAATCTCTTCTCTTTTAGTTTAAATCCATTCCCCCTTCCCCGATCATTATCAGCCCGCATTAAAAACTCTCTCTCCTTTTTTTTACAAGCACCCCTTTAAGGGACTGTATTTTAAGTGAGGTTTCTGCTGCTGCATTTTACACCAGTGCTTTGTCACCACGCGTTTCTGTGGAGGCAGGAATAGACATTTAACGTTCCTGCACAACACTCAAGGCTCCAGCCATAACAGAGCACAGATCTCCCCAACTGCGCTGAATTACCTTCATTAAATATATCAATGATCAGCAGCCACCTTTATTCCAACTGACATGATTTCCCTCCACACCTCGGTACTTAAAAGAACGATCTGCATTCAAGTGGCATCTTTTGACAGCTGAACTCCAACCGCTTTACAGACATGCAGGACCTCAGCCCTCCTCACCCATACTTTACAGGCTATGTATCATTAACTGCCACATTCTGTGGTTGTAAACTACTAAAAAGAAAGCCCCTCTAGGGCGTGAGGGGATGGACAGAGCTGCTGTCCAGAGAGCCTGGGGGACAGTCAGGACAGGCTGGCTGTTCCCATCTACCCTGTGTCCGTCACGCCATTCCCTGCACAGTACTCAAGTGACACCTGAAGCACAAAGATGATTTCACAAGCCATTCTGAGCTCCTGAAAACAAAACTAAGGAGCTCAGAGCAGAAAAATAACCTTCTCAGCCGTACGGTGGGGTAGCTGGCACGATGCTGTAACAAAGCTCCATCTCCAAGCAAGAAGCTGCATCATGATAACCTCAACATGACCGTCAGGACAGAGAGGGATGCACCACTCCGGGATCCTCCCTGTGCTGCAGGCATCACCTCTGACACTTGGAGCTCCTTTCCCATTAGCAGGATCACAGAAGGGGTGGCTGCAGGGATTCAGGAGTCACCAAAGGGACACAGGAATGAAGAGCTTTATGAACAGGCTGTTACTCCACCGAGCTGTTTGTGTTCTTTACTAAGTACAGAGTGGTTACAATCTATCAGCAAAGCATTCTAAATTAACAGCACTGAACACTTAAAACTCCGCAGCCAGTGGCTAGAACAGAGTATTTCCAGTCTAGATTATTGGCATCATCTTTTTCTCTGGCGGAGACGGCGCATTTGGCATCTATTAACAGGGTTTGCATTATTTATTAACCTGCACCGGGAGTCATTTCCAACTCGCAGGCAACTGCGCGATTTATTTCGGAGCATAACCTCTCTGTCAGGTTTCACAACTGCTCCTCAGCTCCCCACTCGATAAAGCAGCTCCAAAAACGAGCAGAAGGGTTGTCTGGTCCTCTCATCAGGGGGTGACACGAGGGAGGGCAAGCCAGGGAATGGAGCTGTGGTGGAAGGTTTAGGTGGAGATCAGGGAAAGGTTCTTCCCCCAGAGGGTGCTGGCACTGCCCAGGCTCCCCAGGGAATGGGCACGGCCCCGAGGCTGCCAGAGCTCCAGGAGCCTTTGGACAGCGCTGCCAGGGATGCCCAGGCTGGGGTTGTTGGGGGGTCTGGGCAGGGACAGGGGTTGGGCTGGATGATCCTGCTGGGTCTCTCCCCACTGATGATATTCCACAATTCTAAAAAATGAGCAGCAAGGGACAAGGGAGTGCGACCACCCTGCACAAAGAGGGTTGAGTGAGGGGTCTACACAGAAAAGAGATTCCCAAAACATTGTCAGGCTGATGCTTTTCTTCCAACAATGTTAAATGTGGTAAAGGGGAGTTAAGAGGGATGGGTTTAATGTAATATTTAGGTTCCTCACACAAGAAGCTCTCCTGGGACAACAGGGAGGTGCCCAAACTCCAGGGGACACAACCTGGCTCTGCTCAGCAGGTACAGATGAAGATCTCACCCTCTCCCCATCACCAACACAAACCCCGGGAGCTTCAGCTCCTCCTGGAATCAGGATGGGCAACAAGGGCACAAGCAAGTGAGCAGAGGACACCAAGGCTCAGCTGCTTCCCAGGGAAACCCACAGCAGCCATCCCTGCACGCCCCACCCACGGGACAAGGTTAACACACAACCTTGAAGAAATGACTCACATTTATGGAGTATTTTACTGCACCAATTTACCCGTAAATAACACAGAAAATGGCTTTGTGCTTTGCAGATAATTTTATTAGGAGTTAGCTCTGTGCTAGGGATGCAAAGAGAGGCAAGAGCCCCTGCTGTGACACAACAGCCAAAGGACTGCTGCGAAAAGGGGACCAAGCCCCAGGAAAAAGTGCTCAGAGTGAAGTTATCCCTGTTTAGTGAAATCTTAACGAGAGAACACGACACCTCTTCACTGAAACAGGGATGGAGATAAGTGAAGGGATAGAGCTGGGCCTGAGCAGAGCATCCCTCCACTAACCACCTGGGAATGAGGAAATGGATGGAGGCTGTAGCCATTCCAAAACCCCATCCCACAGGAGATGCCCAAACCACCCAGCCACAACAGTTTACAACTGAAATGGAGATGATTTTGAGACTGCAGACCACACTTATTTCTCCTTCTGGACCTGAACGATAATCACAGTGCCACAGACAACCATTTGTTTAGATTTAAAGCCCATTTGGAGCAAAGAGGGGATCAAAAATGTAATATTCGTCAATTTTGTTTTAAATAAAGTGATGTCAAATATTTTCAATTGCCACTTACTGAGTCACAAGGCAGGGCTGTAAAAGTTATTTTTATTTACTAATGCTACACGACAACTCGATAACGAGCTTTTAATTAAAACCTATTTCTGTTAACCACCGAGGAGGCCAAAAACGCGCCCAGGCGTGAGGAGGCAGATGGTGCAGCCAAGCACGTTCCGTGGTGTCTGCCCGAGACAGAGATGGAACACTGAGAACAGGAGACTGTGACCAGACAGAGCCAGGGGACAACAACTGGTGACAATGTGCCCTCTGCCCCGCTCAGGTGACACCCCACCTGCAGAGCTGCCTCCAGCTCCAGGGGCACAGCACACGAGGGACCTGGAGCTGCTGGAAAGAGTCCAGAACACACCATGCAGATGCTTCCAGGGCTGGAGCCCCTCTGCTCTGGAGCCAGGCTGGGAGAGCTGGGGGTGCTCACCTGGAGAAAAGAAGGCTCCAGGGAGAGCTCAGAGCCCCTGGCAGGGCCTAAAGGGGCTCCAGGAGAGCTGGAGAGGGACTGGGGACAAGGGATGGAGGGACAGGACACAGGGAATGGCTTCCACTGCCAGAGGGCAGGGCTGGATGGGAGATTGGGAAGGAATTGATCCCTGTGAGGGTGGGCAGGCCCTGGCACAGGGTGCCCAGAGCAGCCGTGGCTGCCCCTGGATCCCTGGCAGTGCCCAAGGCCAGGCTGGACATTGGGGCTTGGAGCAGCCTGGGACAGTGGAAGGTGTCCCTGACTGTGGCAGGGAGTGGGACTGGATGAGCTTTAAGATCCCCCTTGGATTTAGCCAATGAACAGATCCCAGCTGGAAGCACAGAATGGTGAGTTCCCTGTAAGCAGACTGAAGCTGTGGCTGACCCTGGATCCCTGGAAGAGTCCCAGGCCAGGGTGGATGGGGCTTGGAGCAGCCTGGGATAGTGGAAGGTGTCCCTGCCCATGGCAGAAGATGGAACTGGATGATCTTTAAGCTCTCTTCCAACCCAAACCATTCCATGATTCCATGTCCCAAAGCCTCACCTGACCCTGTAAGTTGGGCTCACGCAGATGAAGAGTTACGGGGTCAAGCACCAGCTCAGTGCAGAGCAGGGAGCTCCAAGAGGATGAAAAGAGGATTTGGATCCTGCAGGGAGCTCTGCTGAGGATGCACAGAGCTGTAACATCAGCCAGATCTCTCTGTGTGCACTTACACACCTGCAGCACAACAGTGCTCCCTGCCCTGGGAAGGGACAGCCCCAAGCCCTCCCTCCCTACAGGAGCTGATTTCTGATGGACACTGGGGTGTTTCAGCCCAGCCTGACCTGCTCTGAGGAGCCCTTACACACTGCTGAGCTCTGGACACAGACAGCTCACCCGGGCAGGAGAGGGGCAGCCAGCCAGGTTAAATGCCAGGTTAAATACCTCTCTTCCCATTTCCAGGGCTGTGGGATTCCCTACCAGTGTTGCCTCCCAGCTTCAAGGAGATCATTCCCAGGGCTGCTTCCCTGTTCAAGTACCTTTAATTTCAAAACCCTCCTACTTGAAAGACACTGCCTGTACAAAGAAAGAGGTATTAAAGAGCATCAAAACTGGAGTCTATGCACCAAAAGAGAAACATTACCAAATGCCCTCCTCCCTCCTTCCCTTCTGCATCAACTCATCTCTGGATTAATTAACAGAGTCTGGGGATTGACAGCAGTTTTAAACAGTCTTTGGAGAGAAGTAACAGGGGTTTCCAACTGGCTTGGAAGAGGCTGTGATGGGAGCAGGGGATCCAGAGAACTTTTCAGGTGCAGGATGAGGCGCCAAAGAGGATCCATGTCCATAAATCACAGGCACAGCTTAGGGGAATGAACTTGAACCAAGCACGACACCTCCAAAACATTAACTCCCAAATGTCACTGGTGTGAATCAGAAATTCTGAGGTTTTGGGGCATAAACCCTAAGCCCTTACCTGCTGTGTCTCAGGTTCAAAAAGAGCCACTCATGCTCCTGAGTGCTGGCACAAAATCAGGACACACAGGCACGTGGAGGAACCAAACACTGACTTGACAGCTGGAATCCCAACAATTTATGGGGATCATGTTGTAGCTGAGGAGGATTATTTCTCTCAGCTTTTCTAGACAGCTGTCCTTACACAGACTGGTGTTGTCCTGTTAAGTTTGTGTCCACTCACAAAAGCTTTGCAGCATCAAGAGGTCCCTGTCCCTATCAGCATTCTGCTGCCTGAAGTTGCAAATGTATGGATCTTTACAAACCCCTTTCCAAGTACCCTGCAATGCAGAAGGAAGCCAAGGGCATTCCACTCCCAGATTTCCTGTTCCTGCCTTTTTTTTTCTGGTGCAGTGACTGAACACATCTCAAAACTCAGCTTGGATTTACTAAACCAGCTCTTCCTCAAAAACTCATTTCCACCCAGATTTCCACCACCAAATCCTCAGTTGTTCCTGTTCCAGAGGATGAGCTTTGCAGCTCAGCTACACAACTCTCAGTGTCTGGTGACAAAGGGACAGCACTCGGCCGCACTTGGCCAAAATCAGAACTCTTCTACTTACAAGGGCTTTACATCCAACCTTGTCCAACTGGCTCTGCACTGAGCGGGGCACTGGGCTAAAATAAAGATCCCTTCCAACCAGGATTATCCTCTGGATGGAGAGGAACAGCTTAAGCACTGCAGCAATAACAGCATGCATGTTTAGACCAGCAAATACATCAGCACAAACCTGCCTCTTCTTGCTGCTTGAACACTTAAGCTGTTTCTCCAGGCTGGCTGTAAAGCTTTTCCAATTCATTTTTAAGACGCCAAAGGATTAAGGTTGGGAAGCAGCTGGGCAGAGAGCTACACCCTAATGGAGTGACCATCCCTGCAGGATTCAAGCCCAAGATCACAAACACAACAGAAAGGGAAAAACACACCCTGAAAGCGGCTCTGAGATGGAAAGACTGACAGGGCTGAGCACTGCAAGAGGAAGAGATTGGCAAAAACACCCACAGGGCCAAAGGAAAGATGGAGGGGCTCTCCCACCAGCCAGGAAACTTGGTTCTGAGAGGGAAAAAACTGCACATGAGAGAGGCTGAAACCAACCTGACACCAGCTGCACCACACCTCTGCCATCCCACCAGAGATGGGATAAACAGGGCTTTGGATGTGAACTCAAAAATACCATGGGATTTTCATTATTGAATAACTCATGGAATGGTTTGGGCAGGAAGGAACCTTAAAGTCCATCTTGTTCCACCTCCCTGCCATGGACAGGGATATCTTCCAGTATCCCAGGTGGCCCCAAGCCCCAGTGTCCAACCTGGCCTTGGACACTGCCAGGGATCCAGAGGGCAGCCACAGCTGCTCTGGGCACCCTGCGCCTCCCCACCCTCCCAGGTTTCTACGTGGCTATCCAAGGTTTTCAGGAAGGTGAAGGCAGCTGGGGTTGCTTTAGCACAGGGATTCAAGATGCAAATGTCTACCCTTCCTCCAGATGTTATCAATTAATTAGGTACAGCTCAAACCTCCAAGATGGAAGTAACAAAAGGAAGACACTCGCTTCGTGCCTCCAAGATTTCCCCAAACAAATCTTAAGTCTTTAAAGTGAAACCCCAACCGTGATTATTAATCTCCATTGCTGTGTTAGAAAGATTAAGATTTCATTTCTAGGAATTATTTTCGATTTAGGCTCAATTTAGAGACATCAACTGCAGAATAAACAGATGCAAAGCAGGTTTAATCCCTTAAAATGCACAGCTGGGGATTTCTAGGGAGCAGACTGAAAAATTAACACTGAGAAAGAAGGTGAGTCTTCAGCAGCTGTGTCTGGGTCATGGAATTATGGAATATCCTGAGCTGGGAGGAACCCCCACGGATCAAGGAAGACCAGCTCCAGACATCCAACAGTTCAGCAGTTCTGTGTCCCTGTCAGCACAAGGTGCCACTCACAGGCCATAAAAACACATCTCAAGATCTCCAAATCGGAGCATTCCCACTGCATCTCCTTCCATTGATCCTCACAAGTGTTGGTGAGGCAGATTTCCCTCTCCCAGCCTCCTGCTGGGGCCAGCAGCTCTCCTTCCTGGCCAAAGACACCGCAAAGCACACAGATAGCTGGGTAAACAGTGCTGCTCACTCTCCTCCCTCTGGAAGGAGCACTGTCTTTCCCAAAAATTTACTCTCCCACCCCACTGACTTTCAGCAGGGCACAAACTCCACTCCTGGCTCCAGGTCTCACTGTGGGTGCAGAGCAAGCCAAGCCCTTCCCTGGGCCACCTTCCCAACCCCAGGACTCCAGGTGTGTCTGATCCCTCCATCCATAGATGTTTCTGCAGAGTCAGCAAAACCAGGAGCTTTTCCCAGAGCCTCTCAAGTGCAACACAAACACAGGGACAGAGATGCAGCCAGGGAGCCAGACTGCTCAGATGGAGCTTGGATAGAACTCACACCTCAAGCTGGGCTGCCCTGGGCTCGGAGCAAGCCCTGGAGGCCATGGAGATGCTCCAAGGGCTGGAGCCCCTCTGCTCTGGAGCCAGGCTGGGAGAGCTGGGGGTGCTCACCTGGAGAGGAGAAGGCTCCAGGGAGAGCTCAGAGCCCCTGCCAGGGCCTAAAGGGGCTCCAGGAGAGCTGGAGAGGGACTGGGGACAAGGGATGGAGGGACAGGACACAGGGAATGGCTTCCACTGCCAGAGGGCAGGGCTGGATGGGAGATTGGGCAGGAATTGTTCCCTGGGAGGGTGGGCAGGCCCTGGCACAGGGTGCCCAGAGCAGCTGTGGCTGCCCCTGGATCCCTGGCAGTGCCCAAGGCCAGGTTGGACATTGGGGCTTGGAGCAGCCTGGGACAGTGGGAGGTGTCCCTGCCCATGGCACAGGGTGGAACAGGATGAGCATTATGGTCCCTTCCCACCCAAATCGTCCCATGACTCCATGAAAACTCGCTCCTCACCTGCAAGGTGTGAAACAGCCCCATCACCCACCTGCACCCAACCATACATCACTCCCTCCTGCTCCAATACTCTGTGCTGAGGGATGAGGCCTGAATTCCCCCAGCATCCCCCCAGCACCAGCTCCAACACCACCCAGGAGCCCTCAGCACCCGCAGCTCCTGAGCCCCTTCCAGCTGCAGAAGTCTCTCTGCAGCAACAAGTTCTTTTAGCAGGAATCTCCCAGAAAAGTCAGCTGGAGATGCACCAGTTCCAGAGTCAAATCCCACGGGAACGCTGCCTCACCGCTGCACAAACCGCCCTGATCCCAGCGGGAAAGGACACCCGGCCACACCACTGAAATGTACAATTATTTACTTTCCATCATCAGGTATTGCTGCAGCCTCCAGAAAGCAGGAAAAACAGAGCCAGGACATTCACACTCTGCTGGAAGTGGGCTGCCTAAGAGTAAATCCTTAATCCCTAGGAAAAGCAGGAAGTTCTTCAGGGCTGAGAGGAGATTTCCACAGCAAGGAAATCAGCGATGACAAACACCCCTTGGCTGATGGGCACCCGGATTCTGTCAGGTTTTGGGTCAGGCTATGAAATAGAAACTATTAAATGAAGGGGTTGGAGTGGCGTTTCAATGTTTGTGTGGCCAACCCCTCAGGATCAGCTGAAAAAGCAGAGCAAACCCCAGGGTTTGGCAGCAACGCCCTGGGAGAAGGTTTTACAAGTTCCAAGGGCCCCAAAAAGGGAAATTATCACAGAAAAGCCAGACCCAACCCGCTGGAGCATTCCTCATGGTGAGCTAAGAGCTCAGGAAAACTCCAAAATTCTGTTCTTGGGTGTTTGTGGAGCACTCGGGAGTTGGATTCCTGTGGAATCAAGCCCTGACACGGAGATTCCCCCAGCCCTGTGACAGCCACAGGGTAGTGGTGGCTTGGGCTGGGATGACAGGATAGCACTGGATTAGAGCCCAAATGAAGCTGGATTGTAATGAGAATAAAGCTGAATGATAACCAGGATAATACTGAATTATACCCAGAATGAAGCTGAATTATAGCCAAAGTATAGGATGAATTATAACGAGAATAATGCCAAATTGTATCCAGAACAAGACCAAATTATCACCGGAATGAAGCCAAATTATAACCCAAATGAAGCTAAATTACACCTGGAGTGAAGATAAATTATTGCCAGAATAAAATAGAATTATAACCAAAGTATAAACTGAATTATAACCAGAATAATGCCAAGTTACACCCAGGATAAAGCCAAATTATACCCAGAAAAAGCCAAGTTATGACCAAAACAATGATGAATTACACAAAGAACAAAAAGTAATTATAACCAAAATAAAGCCAAACTACAACCTGGATACAGCTGAATTACACACACAATAACACTGAATTACAACCAAAACAAAGCCAAGTTATGACCAAAGTAAAGCCAAATTACACCTATTCATAACCGAAGTAAAGGTGAATTACAGCCAAAGAAAAGCCGAATTATAACCAAAATAATGTACAATTATAACCAAAATCACACCGAATCACAGCAGGATAACGCTGATTTATAACCAAAACAAGGCGGTGCCGCTGCTGGCCCAGGGCAGGCCCCGGGAACCGGCGGGGGGTC
>VWYP01029997.1:9898-26971 GCA_013400435.1 Pycnonotus jocosus
CCAAAAGCACAAGATAATGCTGAGCATGCATGAATCACAAAGACGCCTTAAACTCACTATTTAAATTTTTCTGGTTTAATACTCACATTAGAGGATTGTACAACCCAACCACCCACTTCTAAGAGATTTCTTAACTTTTTTACATTTCAGCCTGAATGAGTAATCATCAAAAACTTTCTAAACATTGCATTCCATAAATTTATGATAGCAGGAATGAACTTCTTACTGCTGTACACATACACTGCGCTGACTGACTGAAAGATCACAGTGATCACACTGTTTGCCAAACCAGAAAAGTTCTCTCCTATTGTATTAAATAAATGCACTTACGAGAATACAAAAGGGACATGTCATTATGAGTTCTTAAGTATATATTCCCCTAAAAGGGGGGTAACTGTGGCGCAAATTTCACACTGCTTCTGGAAGGTTCTGGTGTCATTTTCAGCAGAACCCAATTTTTGCCTGGTTGAAGTTTTATGAGAAGAAAAAGTTGTTATGTGAGACAGAAAACCCAAAGTCTGGTGTGTCATCCTCTGAGAATGATTCCAGGACAGATCTGTGGTTTCTCCTACCTGAGTCATTGGTGGTGGCAGACCACATTTTAAATAAACCTTGCATTAGAGCTTCAAAAATGTGAACCACAAGCAATGAATTAAACAAATACTGAGAGAGGATCCCCAGGGAGCCCTGGGCTCACCACAGGCTCTGAGTGCTTTTAAGGGGATGGAGGTTTATCAAAAGAAAGACAAGTCCAGCTTATTACAGTATTGGGATACAATGCTGAAGGATTTCTTTCCAAATAAATTACATACACCTGGAAAGACTTGGAAAAAACCTTTTGAAGGTACAGAAAGGGAGGAGAGCATGAACACTGGACAAAAATAAAAATCCACATTTATCATTAACAAGTAAAAACCATGCAGCAGCTCATTCTACCCACAATTACACACATGACTAAGTTTAATCAGGCACTGAAGTCAAGAACAAACAGCGAGTGTGAGCACTGTAATAATCCTGTTTAAAATAAAAATTACATTCCCTGTTTGGCCTCTGATGGAGCAAGGGGTGGCAATGCAGGTGGCACAAGCCTCCCCTGGCAACTCCTGGAAACCTTCAAACACACACTCAGAAACCTGATTACATTTCTCTGATTTGATTGAGTGTTTTGCCTAAAAAAGTGAGAGCTCCTAAAAAACCTGTTGAACCCTTCTCGAGCTCTCTGAAAAAGCAGAGTTTACATGTAAAAAAAAGGAAAGAATTTAATTACTGGTGGCAAAGATCCCATCAAATTGACCTGCAACTCAAAATTTCAGCAAACCCAAACATAGTGAAGTAAGGGAGAGCATCTCTTTCTTTCAGTTTAAATTTAGGCCTGATTCTGACAGTCACTCCATTTTATCACTCAAGCAAGAGGTATTAGGCCAGCAAAAGTCAAATTTCAATTAAAAAAAAAAAAAGGGCAATAATAGTGACATCAAATGTACTAAACTAGACCTATGAAACTTAAATTTTTGGCATGTAGAACAACTAGTAAGTCAGATTCACATTGCTTGGTGCAAAAAAAAAAAAAGACAAGAAAATAATACTTGTTAAGAAAATAATACCTGTTACTTCTCAGCCAGCTGGATTAAGAGTATCTATTAACACTTGCTTCTCAGAATTATGGAACACTTCCTCTGTAAGAACTTTTCTAAAAATTATTTTTCTAGTCTTATTCTCAGGAGAGTCCAGCATATTTGCATCCATAACAATGTTTTTTCCCGTATTTAAGATGCCTTTCCCCAAACCACTTCTGTAATTGTACATCCACTCAACAGTAGGCATGCATTAAATGGCACATAAATTATGAATACCCTAGAGCAGCAGGAATAGATTATATTTTGAAATATACGGAATAACTTAAAGAAATTTTGAGCCTTATGCAACAAAGCCTTTCTCCTATGAGACACATGTGTGAATGAAGACCATAAATGATACTTTACTAGCAAAAAATGAAAGACAGAAACAAAAAGATTTTGGTTTTCCTTACTCATTAAACACCTCCCCATCAATTTTGATAAATCAAAGTGGAAAGATGTAAGTTGTACTAGAAATGGAAGCTTTTTCCTGATTTATTTTTATTTTAGTTATAAAAGCTCCATCTCTGTTCCACTGTAGCCTGTGACTGCAGGTTTTGTTCAATGACTACGCTTAATTTTTTAAATTATATTAAAAATTTTGCCATCTTCAGTAGGTACTATCTGCTCTCAAGTAGGCTGCAACACTTTTAAAGTGAAAATATTATAGAAACATCCAATTATTTACAGGATTCAGGCTGACAGGCCATACAGCTAAGCCTCTATATTGAATGCATATTCCACACAGCTAATAATGCCATTCATATGCAGCCTCTGAAGAGATTTGGGTAATGCCTCAATAAGCATAACTTCTAACTGTGGATTGGGAATGCTCTCATTAATTTTTTTTCTACTCCAATTATGAAATGGAAATTGTGAAAAGAAGAATTTGCTTCTTAACTCAACTTATATATTATCTCTGCCTTGCACCTTAGGAAATTGCCAGATATTAAGTTATAGTTAGACCTGCACCAAGACCATCACGGTTTACTGGAATCAGAGTAATTTTATTTTATTTCCTGGCTCAATTGTGTTTTGAAAAGAAAGATCTACTTTTCGTCTTTACATATTTTTAAAATGTGTACATGAAGAGCCATAGGTCAGCTGTTATTAACTAAAAGTAACATCTGTCTGCCTAAAGAAGCATTTCCTTTCACTGGATATCTCCGATTTAAGAACAACCTGCTAGAGACCTGGATAAACCTCATTCCTGGCAGCTGGCTGACCTACTAATTATTCTAAATTTCTACTTTATCCTAAAGTACATCTTTATTTCAGCAAATAATTAAACAGTTCATTTAGCAACTTTGTTCCACAAATCCTAGTTCAGTTCCTTGCTGCTTTCATGGATACTTTCACTAAGCTCAGTATTATCTAAAGCACATTGCCAAGTTTCATTAAAAATGTTGATTTAGCCCTTGAATGAATTGCCATAGTAATACTAGATGTCTATATGGATAAATACAATTCAACTCCTTTTCCTGCCACTGCACCCACACATAAAGCATGAGAAAGGCAGCACACCTTTTGCTCTAATTTCTGTGTCAAACAGATTTTTATTTGCATTCTTCTGAGTATTTTTGGTTGTGTCCATGAATATATTTTCATTCCAAGGAGCAGAGAATTGCCATACGACTAGCCTCAACATCCATAAATCTAAAATATTTGCAGAAATAGAATCCTTTAGGTTTTGATGACTGTAATGGTCTTGAGTTTAAGATAAATACTACTTTCTTAGTGTACTGTAAAGTCTTACGAGAATTATATGAAAGTTAAGATATAACTTTTCTTAAAAGTTAAGACACAATTTTTCTTATGTGATAACGCTTGACTGCGTTGAAAAACACTGTGTTTTCAAAAAACAATGTGAAAGGCAAAGGGGAAAGAAAACCTTGGATGCTTTCCTATGCTAAAGAAGTATTTTTAATTCTTTATTTTAGAATCTTGTACCAAGCAACTCATGATGCAGCAGGTTTAGGGCAGCATCAGTCTCGTGTTGGGTGCTGGGTTTGTAGCAGCCCTTCTCTCGCCTGGAGAGCGTGACATCAGCGCTGGTGATGTCACCAAAACTTCCACATGGGAAATAACTCTAAATGAGCTCTATTTGCTAAAGCAAGAACTGTGGGAGAGGGTTTTGTGTGACTTGGCCTTGAAGTACTCACATTTGTATTTACATTAAGGAGCCAGCCCTGGCTGCAGGTCTGAGCAGGAGAGCCCAGTGACAAGGGAGGGCTCCTTGGTGCATTTGCAGATGTGATCACGAAATCAGATCAAATGTGGCACTTGATCCCAGATCATCACAACATACTCTCCATCTCCCTGTTTTTGATGGAGCACGTCCAGAGGCAAAGGAATTTCGAGGTTAACTTCCCCCGCTGCTACCCCTTTGCTTAGATTAAATAATTTTGAATATTTTTTCTTTTTGCTCAGTGACACAATACTGGAAAACATTTTGGGCAGGACCCCAATGTGCTGTCAGCTGAAGATAAAGCCCTTTGCAGCACCAAGGATCTGGCATTCCATCAGCATAAATTACTGGAGTAATTACAAATTACTCCATAAAAAGAACACCTATATTTGTGAACGGGATCACGGTGCTAATTCTACATCTCCCCACTTTTGACAGGCTGAAGAGAACTGAAAATTATTAGTTAAGTAAATTGACTGAAAACTTGATTAGCAGCTAGCAAAAGACTTCAGATAAGCTCAGAAACTTCAGCGACATTGAGAAAAATAACCAGCAAAGTGGAAATTATTTCATTTCAGCTTTTGTAATGTTTCAGGTAAATGGGGATATTTCCTGTCTTCTTATCTAATCCAAGAATTGCCACTGCCAGGTAAAATGCAAAAAAGAAAAATGGAGATAAGAGACCAATAGAATGGATATTCCATATGGCCAATCTCAAAATATAACTAATTATGTTATAGCCAATAAGAAGAGCCACTCTTTAGAGCCCTGACTCAATCTTTAAGTACAGTAGAAATTCTTCACACATATGCAAACCATAATGCTGCTCTGTTTCTACTAAAATTTGCCTTATTTCAAAGAATTAAAACAAAAATATCATCATCTTATACTTTGTCCCCCTACACACAGGACTCATATATTTATAAACAATTACTCAGTCCAAGGCCCCTGCAAGACTTTGCCTCTGTAGGTTTTCCTTCAACAATCAATACTAAATAAAATGGACCTGAATTTCAGGCAGCACAGGCGGGCTGTCAAAATCAAACTGATCGAATACAATGCAATGTATTTGCATTGCAATGGACTGGGATGTAAAAGAACAAAAAAGCAAGGTCTGACATATTTCTACACCATCCTAAAAAATGCAATTTTTTAAACTAATAAAACAGGATTGTAAATTCAAACATTCCTAGCTGGCGTCAAACCACAACTTTTACGTCAAAATAAGATAATTCTCCTGCTGTTTAAACAGAAATCTTTGCTAATCATGGGAAATTTTTTTGTAATCTATTTGTATCCATGGCCGTTTAAAGAATTTACAATACATTGAATATTACAGATAAAAATGGAAAAAAAGTATTTTCAAACGTAATTTGCCATATACTTAGAAAAAGAAAGTAGGCTTATGAAGAAATAACTATCAATCCCATAGCAGCTCTGAGCAACTCTATGCATAGCCATAAGCACCTCCTAGAACACGTGCAAATATTTCCAGAAGTTGAAACAGTTGTAAGAAAAATACTTCTAAGTGCTCCAAATCCTGATCCCCTTTGTGTTTTAAGAGCAAACTATTTTTTCTGCCTTGAGATTTCATTTTCAGAAAAATCTGTTAAAGATGGAATTGAGAGGTAATTTCTTTCCACTGGAATCCCAAAGGCAGAATCTCAGGGTGGTGAGGTTGGAACCTCCTCAACCAGAGGTTGTCCATGCCCAGCTGAGTTCGGAGTTCTACGAACCTGATGAGGTCTGTGATTATAAAAACATTTCGATACATTTAAAAGCTGCTTACTTTTCCTGAGCTGGCTGCTCTGCCTCGTAAGCAGCCACTTTAGCTTCTGTCCCTGCAGGTTTTGTTGTCCTTTGCCTTCGTTTTCTCCTCGGAGCTGGGTCCACGATGTCTGGGCTGCCCAGGAGAGAGGAATCCCTTCGTTCCAGAGCTGCCAAGAGGAAAACCAACCAAGGTCAAAAGAAATCTAACATTTGAAGTGTTTCAAGACAAACCTTAAAATATTTATTTTTTGTGTCTTTCTTATGAAAATCTCTATAGTCCCAAGATGGACTCAGAACTGGGAGAAGTTTGTGACATAAAGGCGAGCTCAAAAAGACTGAATTTAAACTAGAAAGATAACCTTTTCTTGGTACCTGTTTGCACCCAGTGGAAAGAAAAGCCACCAACCCCAAACTGGGCAATCTGTCTGGATTTTCACTGCCTCCTTTCCTGAAGCTGAGTGAAGCAGGCTCTGTCCGGGTTCATGTACCTATTTAAATTACCATGTAAATTCATAAAATATGCTTTATTTACACTTAAATAACAAACCCCTGCCCACTTTGACAATTACCTACTCAAAACTCAAATGTCAAGACAAACAGATCCTTCCTTAAGCTAAAATCCTCCATAAAAAACTAAAAAAAAACCCCATTAAAGCATCCAAACATTACGCAGACATTTTTATTCCAGCTATCAACACCCTGCAGTGTATTTTCATTTGGTATGCCTGCATTCAAAATGAATTGTTTAATTACCTATAATTTTCAAGACAGTGATATCCAGAACAGCACAAACTTCAGCTGAAATTTATTAAATAATAGTGTGGTGACTGAGTTGAAGCTATTAGGATAACTTCCCTGTTTATTATGTTTCTGTCCATTTTAGGGTGGTTTAATCCTTGTGTGGATGAAAGATGCTATAATCTGAGACTAAACACAAATGGTTTTCACAGAAAGTAAATAACAACGAGTCCTTCTTCCCCATTCCTTTCACAATTGTCATCCACATGTTCTGAAAATAAAGCAGGGAGGTAACGCACAGCCCACAAGTGGCACTTTCAGCAGTTCTCAAAGAAATGTGTTTCTGCCCAAGAACACTGATAAATTAATCAGAGGCTCCCTAGAGCCTCACAGTGAAGCAAATGCTTAACATTTAATAGTATTAAATATTCACCAGCATGCACCACGCTACATCACAGACTTGCAGCTTTTTGCAGGGTGACAACAGGTATTAGCTGACATATTTCCAAGGCAGAAGCTAATTAACAAGTACCAAAGTCCAGCACAGACAAGACACATTCCTACAATAAATGCTGAGAAGGGTTAAACGACAGCCTAAGTCTCCATACTTAACTTTAACCAGATATGCATACTTTTCCAGAGTTAAATGCCAAAAATATGTTTATGATAGTTATTCTTTACCTGCCTGGGGCAGTGTGTCCAACATTTGCATAAACACTATTTTATATATTTCAACATCACTATTCAAACTTGGCCTATTCATAATGAATACAGAACAGTTTACTGTCAAGAACCCAACAAACTTGAATGATTTTACTGTCATAACTCCTATCCTTCCCTTTTGCTGTTCTCCTCCCACACCCTCTATTTCAGCCAAAAAGTAGATCCAGAGGAGAACCTCATATACAAAACCTACATTTTCCTAACATAATGAAGAAATGTCTCTGTGTTTTCACCTGTTAAATGTGAACTGGTGATCACAGCCCTCAGGCCCAGCTTTTTTTTTTTTTTTCCTTTTAGACACAGAATCCTTCTATGTCTAAAATGAATTTTAAAAATACTTTTTCCCCCCTTCTGTTTCTAAAAAAAAATAATTTCTTTTAATTATACAAAAAGAATGGCTTCTCATTCAGGCAACCTAGAATTCAATCTCACAAACAGCAGTAGACTGGCTCATGGGTGAGGGTTGATCACCACAGGCTTGGGGATTTTTGTTGTTTCTTTCTTTCTTTAAAGCTAAAACTCTCAGAACTGCTGAAGAAAAGACGGAATGCACTTGACTCTCACAGTACCATGCATCACCACTGGACTCTAAACACACACCCACTACTGCTACCCAAAAATAATTCCCACTAATGAATTCATTTATAGCACTTGACTAAAAGCCAAAGAAAGCTTCAGCAAAATATTATTCATTGCTCAATGTAAAAATCCTTTGGAAAAATGAGAGACAGTCTTAGGCACAAGCCTAGCTTTTCATTCTGAAAGTATTTTTTGTCTAAATTTAAGCAACGCTTTAAGGAAGGAAAGTTCCTTGACTCCTCATGAAATTAAATTTCTTACTTTTATACTATGTAATTCAATATGAGTGATTGTTATACCTTTCAGATGAATGGTAGCAATTTAAACACAGAAAAGAGTACTGCTAGATGAAAAACAGTAATTAAACCTCCTACACCAAACATTGATTAGGAAAGGAAAAATACTCTGAATAGATAACATACTTCCTGCAGGTGAGTAACTGCAAGAAATAAGATTAAAAAGAGATCAAGAAGGGGATCATAGTTTAAGTCCATGGTTCAATTTGTGCCAAGAAATTAATAAGTTTAAATAAAAACTGCTTGATGGAGGGGTTTTGGTTGTTTTGGGGGTTCTTTTGTGTAATTGTGAAGACTGGTATTATTTGGTGGGTTGAGGGAGTTTTTCAACAGCGTATTCTAGAAAATAACTGAAAATTAAAAATAGTTGCCATTGGTTTGGAAGAGCCAGGATGAAATCAAATCAATACAGCCCCACAATGTTGGTGACCTGGGAACAGAGGATGTCTTTAATACAGAAAAATGTCAGGACTCATCCTCAAGACATTTGGAAATACAGTACCAGGATCTCTGAAATGACAGAAAATAATTTCTGCAGCCTAGTTATAGGCAGGCAATCCTGTTAGATTCTAAAACACATTTTTGCAGTACTTTATTTCGACATACAGAAGTCAAGTGTTTAAAAAAGAAATACCTTCCCGTCTGTCATAACCATCTTTCAGTTTCAAAAACCAACAATTCTGTGCATCTTCATTTGGGTATACCATCACCTCCAATGAAAATCCTACAGCTTTGACTTGTCTAATTATTCATGACAGTGTCACCAAGAAAACAGGATCCAGATCCTCTCAGTACAGCAATAAAGGGCTAAAATCAGCACCAAAGGCTCAGTTTTGCCATAAAAAATATAAACAGGGACCAAAGCAAGCAGAAGTTTTCCAAAACTGAGGAATTTGTTTGCCTATAATGACCTAACTTCACACAGGCAGAATACACAGCCTCGATGTCCAAATTATGAATAATGAACCACAAGCAAGGAAAAAATTACTTCTCTACACCTTGCTACCATATAGTCAAGATATAACAAATAAATAAATGGATTCAAGGAATATTCACATTTTCAGCCTGTACCACTAAGTGAAATTTATTTAGCTTAATCACAATAAAAAACTTGCAGTTATTAAAAAAAAAAAAAAATTCCAGACTGGTATAGAACAGGAAATATTTTTAAAGGACAGAGGCATTTATCCTGAAGAAAAGCCTTTATTTAAAATTATATCCTATCCTGGAGATTTCATCAAGAGCAGCACAGAATTCTGACAATTTTGATTTCTCTTCTGAATGAAAACTCAGCTTTTTCATCAGATTAGTAAAGACTTAGGAAAATTTGTTCAGATTTTCAGATATTAACACTATTATAGCTCCCCTAAATTCCTCCCAGAGCCCTCCTGCAAGCAGAGCAGAAGTCCCTGGTTGAATTCTGCCTAACTCCAGGCAGCATGTGTTGTCCCATGGAATTAATCAACTGAACTTCCAAGTTCTGCTCTTAAATAAAGCTGATGATTTAAGTAAAATCAGCACCAATATTAGACAAAATGGGCTGAGAGGTGGCCAAGTGGTCACAAAACCATCACCTTGAGAGCACCAGGACTGCTTGTGAGAGCTGTCCCCCAAGCCGCCAGAGAAAGGAAAAAAGAAGAGAGGGAGAAGAACTCATCACTTTAATCCCTGACTGCGGTGTCACTCCACCAATCTTGTGGTTTCTCAATCCCAGCATAATTCTCCAGGGATCACCGTGGCTGATGACAATTAGCATCTCTTTGACAGTCTCAGCAGAGCCTTCTACATGAATAGGTATGGAAATTAACACATCCCAGGGCTGCAAAGGCAATATCTGCAAAGCAGGATTAAGTCATTCCTGACAGGCAATTGAGGCAAGACCATTCCTACCTACATTGAAGTTACCCCATGTACACAGATCTTGGCATTTTCCACGAGAAATAGATCTATTTAGATTATTCAGAGTTATTAAACACTTGTATTTACAGTCCATGCATCTGCTTCAGTGAAAGCAACAGGAATATGTCAGTTATATTAATTTTAGGAAAACAATGAGAGCCATTCCTCATTCCCTTTGTCCTGCCCTACTGTATATTTAATTCTTTGTATAAATTTGGGGTTACTGTACCATAATCCCCTGGGGCCAAGAGGCAGTTGAGACTGAGGTTCTATAAATTCTCTGTCAGCTGGTTATTAAAGTTTATTTTTACAAAGAATATCTCCATGGGAAGTGTTTATGAAGACACATTTTAAAACAACTCCAGCAAAAAGTTTAGATCCAGCTATAGAAAATTTATAAATTGCAGTCAGCTCAGTAAGGAAGTTTACATTTCATCCTTCATCCTAGGCTGTATTACCACTGAATTTTCTGTTTGCAAAGTCTATTCCTGATGTCACCCTTTTCTAAAAGCCTTTTAAATACAACATTTTAATTAATTTTTTAAAAAAAAGAAAGAAAAGAAAAGAAAAGAAAAGAAAAGAAAAGAAAAGAAAAGAGAAAAACAAAAAATGTCACACAAAACACTCTCATTTCAAACCTGCAAGGGAAACCCATCAAGTTATGGTAAAATCTGTTTGCCATTAGGTTTCCTTCTCAATGCTTGTTTATTGGGGATAACTCAGGTGCTCATCTGTTGCCAACACACATTGTCTTGCAACTACATGGCAAAAAAAAATAGGGTAAATTTGACACACAAATAATAAGTTTGGTCAGGAAACATGAAAAAGTCTCTTTCCATGTATCAAAATACAAGAGGGTAAAAAAAGAATGCATTTTACACATTTTCAAGAGACTCTGAGGGAGCTCATTCATTTTAACCACCAAAACCACGATCTGTAATACAAATCCCTCTCTTAAAAAATATCTTGAGAAGGGAAATTTCAATGAACCACAAAATCAGATGAGAGATATTAATTTTCAATAATCCACATCAATGTCTTCCACCAAAAATACTTCAGCAGTATCATAATTATAAAAAAGTCTCTGCTTACAATCATTGCTAAAGGTTATGATTTTGCTTGAAAATACTACAAATTTATAGTGTCTCTAGCCCCGAAAGTTAGTACCTCCTTCAGGGCACAAAGAGAAAGCTTAGGGATGTACTCAGATCTTTCCTGATGTGGGTCAGGCAGGCACTTTGTTGAGGCAATATTTTGCAATTTCAATTTGGAAATTAAAAATCTCCTAACAATTAAGGTTGTTTTCCCTGCTTTATTTTCCATGGGTGCTTGACAGAAGCAGCACCAAAGCTGGTGGCTTGGATGCTGTGGCACTTTTAGGCTTGGTCAGGGGCTGTTTGGGGACAAGGTTTAGGCTGCTCAGCAACAGCTTTTCAACAATCCCCTGCAATTCCTGATTTATTGCATGAAACTTTTCTCCCTCTCTGGCCCTTGAATCTTCTCAAATCTCTGTATTAAGCCTCATTTTTTGTGCACCAGGGCTGGATGCACTGTCATTCAGCACACGAGCACTTCCAAATTCAGGCATCAGCACCAAAAAGGTCGCGGTTTGAAAAGGTTTGGATGAGCTCAGTGTCCCGGGTGTGACTGTTTGCTGGAGTCATCCTCTGGGCTCCTGGGATGTCCCGTTTGGATCATTTGTACCACCCAGGGTGGAGGTAGGAGGCTTCTGGACATAACTCCCAGGAGCCATGAAGCACCACGCAGGTTGAGTAAACAAAACAACAAAGCAGATGGACAGAAAAGCTGAAATCATGAGGCCACAAAAAGCTTTGGAAAAGATTTCTGGGCTGTGATGTCTCAATTCAGTGTGAGGCAGTGGAGCCCACAGTAATCTCTCACCAGGCTCATAAAGTATAAACCTCATGCCTGGAATTCCATCATTTTTGTTCGGCTTGGATTTTCTGGTGTCTGAGCTGATGTCACTCAGCCCACCCACCAGATCCAGGCCCTGGCACCAGCAGCAGTGAGGCTTCCACGGATCACCTCTAAGGTTACCCCACATGTCAGAAATCACTATTGTTCCCAGCCCCTGGCTGTGTGGATGTGGAGCCCAAGGTCTGAAAGTCAATCCTAAAGAAGAATGTGAATAATCAACATGATTTACCAATTTCAAACCAGTAAGTGAGTTGTGAACCTTTATGTAGTCATAAAACCACAGAATTGTGGAATGGTTTGGGTTGGAAGGGATCTTAAAGCTCATCCAGTGCCACCCCTGCCATGGCCAGGGACACCTTCCACTATCCCAGGGTGCTCCAAGCCCCATCCAACCTGGGCTTGGACACTTTTGGGGACTCCACAACCTCTGCAGGTAACAGTCACTTGTGCTGCTGTTTGAAATATGAAGATAAGTAACATATTTTCTCATGACCGCTATTGAAAAAGGGCGTCTGAATTAATATCAACCGTAAATCTCAAACCCCTCAAGCATGTAGTGAGAGCTGCTGCTACTCCTGTGACAGATTCTTCACTCAGTATGCCTCAGATGGAGAAATACACAACAGCAACTGCAAGATCTGTAGACAATAAAGCCTTTTGACTTTATTTAGCTTTATTTTGACTTTCTGAGCCAGCAGTGTGCCTGGAAGGCGAACGACATCTGATCTGTGTCAGGAATAGTGTGACAGCAGAACCAGGAGAGTGACTGTCCCTGGTGCTGGGCACTGCTGAGGACACACCTCAAGTGCTCTGTCCAGTTCTGGGCCCCTCACAATAAGAAACTGAGGGGCTGGAGTGTGTCCAGAGAAGGGAACGGAGCTGGGGATAGGACTGGAGTGCCAGGAGCAGCTGAGGGAGCTGGGAAAGGGGCTCATCCTGGAGAAAAGGAGGCTCAGGAGGGACCTTCTGGCTCTGCACAGCTCCCTGACAGGAGGGGACAGTCGGGGGCGTCGGGCTCTGCTCCCAGGGAACAGGGACAGGAGGAGAGGGAATGGCCTCAGGCTGGGCCAGGGGAGGCTCAGGTTGGACATCAGCAGGAATTTCCCCCTGGAAAGGGTGGTCAGGAATTGGCAGGGGCTGTCCAGGGAAGTTTGGAGTCCCCACCCCTGAAGGCATCCAAGGAAGGCCTGGACATGGCACTCAAGAGCTCTGGGGTGGGGACAAGGTGCAGACTGGGGACAGCTTGGACTCGATGGCCTTGGATGAATTTTCCAACCTAAATAAATGATTTTGTGATTCCATCACTTGGTAAATTTATTTTCTTATTTCTTCGGATAAAGGACTGGGTCGCCCTGGTGCTTGAACAGTCTTTCAACTACCTGGTCTCCTGGACATGCACATTAAAGCTGGCTTGGGGGATCACAATGCTGACACAGAGTTCATTTCCTAAGAACCCCAGGGAATCATGAGGACAGAGAGATTTCCCCCTGTGTACCAAAGGCAGCCTTAAAAACCAAGTGTGAGCTGCACTCGGGACATTCCCCCCCAGTGCCCTGGAGCTCAGACTCCTCTGACACAAGAATGATTTCTTTCTCCATTAAACAACCTTTGAGGAAATCAAGACAACTCAAGGGAGGCCATAACTCTGGAAAATTTATGTTTTCATAATGATGGCATTTTGTGGTGGATAAATTAGAAATTTCTACCAATAACTTATCTTATAATCCTAAGGTATTTTCATTTGTATTACACATTCCATGTTTTTGTATTATAGATATTTCTACTTTAGGTTGAGAAAACATTTCAGGTGGAAAAATCTGAAATCAAAACCTATTTGAACAGGACCTCTACTTTCCTGTATTTCACTATATATTTGTAAGGAAGCACAAAAACATTTAAACAAATACTACATTCAGAACAGAAGGTATTTTGCTATTTATTTATACAGCAATATAAATACATGGTGCTATTTTAGAGATGAAATAGCAACATAAATATGTGGCACTATATCTTTTAGAGAAAAAGACAGATTTAAAGCTTTAAAGTAACCCACTCTAAAATCAGTCAGTGACACAAGACCTATGCCTCCTCCATAACAACACACAGCTTTAACCCTGGAACACAAACTAGTCACTTTAAAACTGTCCTTACATGTGAACACAGAGAATTAATGACAGAGAACTTAATCACTCAAAATGTCATTATCAAAGGACAAAAGTCAAGATGAGTAAAAGGAAAATGGTGATTCCTGGGGTGAGTAGGCACGAGGAGAAGGCCAGTGTTGTTGAGCAAGGCTCAGACACAAGAAAATCTGTAATCTAATGGTCCATGGGCGACTCTGACAGACAGTGTGATTCTTCAGCATGTGAAAGATTATGAAGTGTGTCCATAATTTCTTCAGTCAATGCTGATGGAGAACAGCTCAGAGTGAAAAGCCTAATTAATGCCCCAAACAGTGGTTCTGACAGGACCAAAGGTGATGTCAACATTGTGAGCTAATTAAGGAAACAAATTTAAACATTAAATGTGTTTTGGGCTTTTAAAAAGTTTTATTTAAAGTATCTTAAAGATTAAACCACTGCCCAAAGTATCCAATGCCTTGAAAACTGAAGTGAAAAAATGGGAAGTTCATGACAACCTCACGAAAGCCAAGATTTGCCCCAGCATCCTCCGCACTTCCATGATGGATTTTGTACTGCCTTCTTTTATATCCATTCTCCTTTTCTTTCCCTGCCTTTACCAAACTTCGAGACAAACTGAGGAGACCGTGGTGACTGGTAAAAGCAGATCATTGCCCAGAAAGTGACAGAATTATTTCAAACCCCTTCGTTTTCAAAGACTGTTCCATGAGAAGTTCGTGCCTTTTCTAAATAACCTTTCCTGCAGAACTGATTTTAGGAATATTTATATTGTGTTTTCTGTATGTATAGACACTATTTTCCCCCAAATTTAACAATCTTTAGATCCTTTATTTCTCCTGCACATTTTTATAAATTTTGTATAACCAGCTGACACATTCCAAACTCTGTAATGCATTTTCATGTATTGGCTGTGAAATGAGCAAGATGAACTGAAGTCTCCTATGTCATTTACTAGGAACAAAGTTCTGTTTACACTATTACCTTTCTGGACCCATTTGTTTCTCTTGAAATCAATATAAAACCTCCACTAAATAAAAGACATACCATGAGTATTATCTACAAATTGCTGTCAGCTCTCTGCCTTTTTTTTTTTCTTTTTTTTTTTTTTTTGTCATACTGTATTCCTAAAAGGCTTTTCACGTTGTGAATTTAAAGACAGCATTTAGGATGTCATTATGGCATGTCTTTATATACAGCTGCCATTAAGGTCTTTGTAATGGATTCAAAAATGATGAACATGGAAGGTGTCTCAGTCAGACATGACATTAATGTTCCTATGGCAGATGCACTGGCACAGTCTCTATCAATATCACAAGATAATTCTGCTTTGGAAAATGCTGCAGGTAATTCTGACTGCCCTAAGAGGCTCTGAGGGTATATTTAAAGAATTTTAAAGATCTTGGTAAGTACTTTGAGACCAGCAACACATTAATATTTATTACAACACTTACTGAACAATGAACGCGAAACCCGGTCATGTGCAAGATGTTGATATATGATGAACAAAAAATTATCAATCAGCAGGTCTCAATCAGAATTGAGAAGTTGGTTTAATCTGTAACAACTTCTATTTAGATGCTCTTAAACACTCACACAGACACATCCACAGCATAATTTTTAGTCATCATTTATTATTCATTGTGAATGGATTGTAACACCTGTGACAGGACCCCAGACCTGTGTTTACACTCTAATCTGGGCTGTTTCTCTCCACCAAGTCCTTGGACATCTGCAGGGCTCTCCTGGTCTGGCTGGGCTGTGACCATGAGCAAAGTCCAGCACTGACAGGGCACAGTCAGCAAGGATCTCAGCTTCAGGAGATGTAACCCACACCACGAAAATACCCGTGGTGTACAGGGTATGGACAAGCTGGGACATCCTCAGGGATTTATTACAGGGCAGTGGTGGAGATGAATGGCAGAAGACCATGGCAAACAAGCTGGCCTCAAGTCTGTCAGACAGCAGGGATGCAGAGGCAGGGCGCAGGGTGAGGTCAGTATGTGTGACGGAGAGAGCCACTGCCAGACTCGTTACAGGACTGGCCCTGCACCCATGGGACCCACTAACTCTGGGATAGTCTTTCCATATGGCAAAAGCTGCAGCCCTCAGTGAGAAAAAACAGGATCACACCCTGAGCTGTGCTCATGTTCCACGTATCCTCCCCCAGCCAACGTCCCTGTGAGCCACTGGGGCCAGGAGGCACCAGGAAAACTGTTTATTAAAATGGGAATGACAGGCTCGATCACTCAAACCCCCAAACTCACTTGGAAACACAAACCTCAAATATCTAAGCCCAGGAAAGATGCTATTTTCTTCTGAAAAAGAGTCTCTCTACTAAGTTTTGCTGATATGCAGAGTATCAGCTGCCTGAAGGGTGAAACACAGCCTGGACTGGCAAAGCTTGATGCAATTCCTCTACCCTTCCATCACTGAGCAGCAATTCTTAAAAAAAAAAAAAAAGGATATCTATATACAGGGATAATTTATGACTGCTTAATATTTCATTTCATGCATAATATTTCAAAATATCTACATGCAAGAAGAAAATCCTTTTCTATATTTAATGTATTTTTGTAATTTCATTACACTGGGCAATTTTCATGCCCCTTTACCATCAAAAATACATTTAAATTATTAAGACCGTGTGGAAATTTTAAACACTTCCTGACATTTCTCCAAAACAACAGTAACTGTAATGGTAAGGTTTGATTACAAAAAGTAATACAGTCTCCCTCTAACTAAATAAAGCTTAGAGAAAATGGGATTTAAATACAAAGAGTGTGTAAACACACACTCCTTTTCCCACCACAACAAACCAGACTGGTTTAGATTGAAAAGAGTTTTTCCTCTGGCACCTTGCTTCAGGAAAAATATCAAGGGATGATCACTGTGATATAAACCACATGCTAAACTCTACTGATGAAATACTATAAAAACACAATGTTGTCAAAAAAAGAATGTCAGTGGGTTATTTCCAGAGAAATTTGCTGAAGATGTTGGAAAGTATGAATGATTTTACAACTTTTTCTAGAGAACCAAGAGAAAAAAAAGTGTTGCAGGCTACAAAGACCTGAAGAATTAAGCTCACTAACAGTAAAAGCAGAATCTGTAGTCAGTCACTAGTTAAGCAGGTGATGTGTGGGATTACAGAAAACCATAACAAGGGTCTATAAGCAGAAAATAGC